>CM065659.1:2624632-2642132 GCA_033220385.1 Triplophysa yarkandensis
TTTGTCAGTGTCTGTTCTAAAATAAAACCCTTGTTATGACGCTCAAACTCCAACAAAACACTTCTACTTTGAGCAGATGTCAAGCTGTAAAATCCTGCTGTGAAACATTCTCATCTGTGCCGTGACTGTCTCTGTACTCAACTCAATGTTTTTCTATAGTAATAAAGTACACATTTCATAAGGAACATTTAACATCTACAGAACGCTCCTGTCTCAGTAAAGATTTTCTGTAATTAAATGAATCTTTTCTTATCATTTAATATCATGTTTACTGAAGTGAGACACAACTTTATCTACAAATGTTACATTGATATGTAAAATAATCTGTATTCTTACAATAGTGATGAAAATAAAAGCATTGACTTTTTGATCTCATGTGTAAAGTTGGTTTGATTCAGCCCGTGAATGGATTTGAGACACAGAGAGGTTTGCATGTCACATAAACACTACTGATGGTCCATTTGAAAATACAAAAAAACATTACAGCACATCCATGTGAAAAACAATCATAGAAAACAAGCAATGCTTTACTATATGATGCAAATATAACATAGGATACAATTCTTTTTTCAAGGATATCCAATAAAGTGAGATGAAAATGAAATGCAATGAAGAATAAAGATCAAAATATAAGAAATTATATCATGTTAAATTCTCTGGGAATTTGCTTACTGGTCCAAGTCTACATCCTTACATTTTTACCTTTATCACATGAACCAAACAGACTTCATGAATGATGTTATTGTCTTAAACGCCAGACTCCTATCAGCTTCTTTGAAACCCACACCTGTGGCTGAGCAAAACACACACAAAAAAGAGCCAGAAAGAGCTGCTGGGTACAGAGCAAGCTCTGTTCTGTGTGTGTGTGTGTGTGTGTGTGGTGTGTGTGTGTGTGCGTGCGTGCGTGCGTGCGTGCGTGCGTGCGTGCCTGCGTGTGAGCGAGAGAGAGAGAGAGAGAGAGAGAGAGAGTGAGAGAAAGAGAGAGAGAGAGAGAGAGAGAGAGAGAGAGAGAGAGAGAGAGAGAGAGAGAGAGAGAGAGAGAGAGAGAGAGAGAGAGCTGTCCAGTCCAGAGTATTTGGTCTCGTGATGTCTCCACCGCCTCCTTCTCAATATGAGCCTTTAATTGAAGAAAGAAAAAAACTCCTTTCATCTGCCATCAAGCTGCTAAACCCAATATATTGACCTGTCAATCAAATCCCACATCTGTGCACTTCATAATGTTATTAATGGCATTATCAAACCATATGTTCATTAAACTTGTTTTAGTTTCAGCTTTAAGTTTTCTTCTTAACATGGACTTTAAAGGAGTCTGGTCAAAAAAAACTCTGAAAAAAGAAATTAACACAACCTCTATACTGTTTATACACACACTAATTTGTAGTTCAATGTCTGTGATTTGATGTCATGTGATCTTGTGAACTGTCATGACTTTCAGATATCACAGATGATATAATGATATATAGATAGATATGATATATATACCAGCAGATGTAAAAGTAGTTTGCTAAAGTAATTACATTCTCACAAATCTGATTTGATGATTCAAGTTTGAAACTTCATCAAAAATAATTAAGCCACATAAACGTGAATAAAAGTGAGTGATGTGTGTCAATGTGTTAAGCTGAATAAAGTTCAGCGATACACATGTATTTTACCCGGACATGAGCATTTACAGACAGGCCTCTTCATTAATCTTCATAATGTCTAAACCCATTCTTCCTTGGCTTTCCGACACTGCTGACAACTTGTTATTTGCCTTTTTTAGTTTTTCTACTGCAGCACTTTGGTTCACATTGGGAGTTTTTAAAGTGCTTTATAAATAATGTGGGAGTTGAATTGATGAGCAGATGTTCATTATGGGCTATAACGTATCCAAAATACAGTGCAACACATTTATGAGACCAACAGACTGCAGATTACAGATTAGAACAAGGACTTCTAAGCCAAATCATATGACCATTCACAAAAACAGAATTCAAAGCATTTATTTAATTTCAGAAATGAAGTTAGAGCCCAAAAATGCTGAAATCAAATAAAATGAGAACATCATTGGTTAAATATACATAAACAGTAAATATAATGAATCTGGATGTTGATTTGAAGTCTCTGTAGGCTCTGACAGCACATGACAAAATTAAATCATCAAGAAGAATCTGGAATCATTTAATCTGAGAGGATCAACAAATATCAATAACCTCTCCTGACAGCAATAAAGGTCATGGAATTATTAAATACAACACAACAGGAGACGTGAGTGTGTGTGTCTTGTGTGAGAGAGTTTCGGTGTGCGTGTGCTTTGACTATTTTTATTAGAGAACCTATTTTAAATATAATCTAAATAAATACTTTAAATTTATTTTCTGTCAGTCAATAAAATGTAAATTTTTTTTTATTTTTTTTTGCTTTAACATTACATAAGCATAATTGCATAGCCTGGCTTCAGATAAATCGGTTTATGGTTCTGATTATGGTAAATCATGCAGACCACCTAAGCCAGCTCAGACAAGCTAACAGATCAACTAGAAACATTTTAAAAGCATCAGTGAAGATCTTGATGAAATGCTGTTTTTTTAAATTTGATTGAATTGTTGCCCATTTTTATACTTCACACAAACTAAATGGGGCAGAAAAACTCTTTTGGAATGTCTTTTAAAAGCTGAAGTTCACTGACGGTCATGATAAACTTCACAATCCAGCGACTCAATCTCTGCAACACACTATAGAGGTTTATTTTACCGTGAAACATGCTTATAAATGTAAGCATCAGTACACAACATCTGAAAAATACTTTCACAAACTGTAATTGACAGAAAATGAATGTGAAATGAATGGGATCAGATCACTTAATAAGAAAATTGATCAGAGGTGTTGTAACATGTCAAAACTAAGCCCAGTTTTTGATGTTTTCTCCCTGGTATTATTCAATTTATTTCAATAAATATAGGTTTAATAAATAATTTTAAATAATTAGTTTAAATTTATAATTTCATTAAAAAAAAGTTAGTTATAGGAAAATTATGACCAAATATTTTGTTGGGTCATATTTTTAATACGGATTTAAAGAATAAAGACTCAATTTATCATCCCTTTTTTATTTGAGTGGATGTTAGCATTTAAAATGAAACAAAATGAATTAATGAAAAAATATCCCTAAATTCCTTCATTTGGAATATTATGTAGTTTGAAGTGTGATTTGTGTCTGTAATCTCCTGCAACTCTCTTTTATATCACTCAAGTTTGTCTAAATCCATGTGTGTCTATGGAGCTCCAGCGTGACACGTTCATTCTCAGATGTTTGATCTTAAGGCTTGTTAAAAAGCACCAAAGTTTTACAGTAGAAGTGACGGAGCAGAAAGAGACTGAACAGATCTTCTGTGATCCGCATCTAACAGAGTTGAAAGCCCGCCGGTCTCAGCAGGTTCAGAGACTGTACAGCCATCATTAAAGCACAATCCGTGTTGGTGGTCGATGATGATAAAAAACAGGTGATAAGAGGACGAATATGACATGTGTAACATCTTGATGACAATTATGAATAGATACACATGTTCAAATATGAGGTATTCTTTATAGTAACTTAACTATTCAGACAACACATTTATGGCACACTTTTACAGAGTTCTCTTTCCCTATCAGATTGTAATTCAAAAAACCTCTCTCTTACCACAAAACTCTTTACATTGTAATGAAAGATAATAGATGAGCTTTGTGATGGAGATGTTCAATGAGTCAGATTTCCTGGCCCGCGCGTGGACACCAAGTGTGTCCAATTTCCCCTTTCCTCTGCTTTAGTTTCCTCCGTCGTGCATCAGAACACACGAGCGTCTGTTAGTTACGCTCTGTGATTTCCATTTAGAAAAGCACCAACAAACCGATTTCTGTTCATTATCAGACCCTCGGCCATGCCCACGCCGGGCATGTCGATCAGCTCTTCCGCTGCACTGGGTGTTTGAACCTCCAGCATGCCGGTCTGTGACACCTCATTATTCTTTCAGGATCCGGTCATTGGTATTCCAGCTGCGTTGGGTGTAATAAGCGGCGATACCAGCGCTTGTGCTCGGTGGAATTGTGGAGTGCTGGGAACTGTCGTGTCTCGTGTAGTTTGGTCAGGGAATAAATAGCTGTGACACCAGAACACATGAGAGCTCATAAAGAGACTTGTAGATATTTCAGAAGGGAATTTGATATATTTTCACACTGCCATATGAATGGTAATATCAAACCAGGTGTGTGTTTATGGACTTTAAGAAGCTTCGCTAGATGTTAGAATATTCAACTCTACCACACAAGTAAAAAGCTTAAGTGAACTAATGAGAAAAGAAAGAAAACACCAAAAGCCAAATATAATCTGATTTATTTATGTTTATTTAACACCATATGACATATATTGTGAATATGTTATACAAAAGTTACAAACTGTTATTTCTCAGATGTTTCTCTTATCAGATGAGTTTTATTCCTTTATCCATAGATGTTTTTTTTTCCTAAAATTGCTTATGATAAAACTAGAGGTAAATTTATCTGGATTTATGTACATTTAACATAAAGGTACAGACTAATGAGATGTGGATTTGGCTAAATTTGATGAGACATGTTTAAGGACATTTTGAGACCTTGTAATATTGATTTTTGATTGCACAGAAATCTGAGCTCAGTTTGAGATATCATTGAGATTTCTTCAGACACTCTCAAGGAGACTTTCAAGAGAACTATCTTGCTCAGGAAAAATATCAGAGACACAGATGAGAATCTTTGAATCTCACCAAAAAAACCTTAACAAGATCTCATGTGTTATTTTTCTTTGAGGACTCATGTAGGTGTTGTTTGACACAGATGTGATTAGACACGTGTAGTTATAAATAACTAGATTGAATCTCTCAACACATAATGAAATTATTCAGGGTTTGAAGACTTCATGAGCCGGGCCTTGACCTTCCATTTTCTATTTCAGCAGTTCATAATTTCTGTAAGTTTATAGAATATAAAGCGACAGAGAATTCCAGCACATTTATTCTTAAGTTTTATAATGTTTTCTCCTCTAATTATGCAAATGTTCCATCCAGAGCGTGACCCTGATTGGTGGCTGGGGTTTTAATTAGTGGCTGGTATGAACTCCACAGATGCAGAGCCGCTGGGGGGGTCAGGTGTGATCTGCTGGATTATTAACACCTGGACCAGATGATAAAATATGAATATATTAATGTTATATTAATAACCTCTTTCAGACTTGTTTCTATTTCAAGAATGAAAATGAGTTGTGAATTAATTATTCATTTTTTAATAATTATTTTGTATCATTCTTGTGGCTTAAAAACATTCGAGTCATCTTGATCAAGAAACTGTAGACAGAGACGGATAACATTTGTGAGAAAGAATCTCACAAGTGTCTCCATAAGAGTTTCAGAACAGAACATTTCTCATTAAATGTACTCAAATCCAGTTTACTTCACACCTCAATGTTCTGTATGTACGCCGTAAGGTCTCGGTCGCTCCTCAAGCCCAGATATGTACAATGAAGAATAAAGGAAGACAGTGCTGTGGTGTTCTGTAAGAAATGCTCAATGTGTCTATGAGCGCTAAGAGACTTTAGTAAAGATGATCATATCTCTCGAGCACACGGTTATAAACTCTGATGTTAATGTGAATTGTTTTCTCTCTCTCTTTCTCTCTGTTTGTCTTATCTGTCCTGGGCTGTGGATCGTCTCCTGACACACATTCAGCAGGTAAGTGTGTTTTTTACCGTTCCACAGTGTGTGACGTGAACGTTTCCAGCAGATAATCTAGTTCAGGGTCATATCACCGACTGAAAACATTATTCAATAACACTGCTAAATATCTTCAGTCACAGCTGAAGAAACGCAAACGCTTTCTCTTGTGTTTTTGTGTTTGATGAAGGGAATTTTGAGAAAAGACTGAATGAAGAAGCCCGAGAGATTGAGTGTGTTTAGAGATGTTTGTGTGTTTCTCGCTGCTCTGTGTGTGTGAGACATGTATCTGCTGTATTGAGTCTCATTTTTCTGCTGGCTTTTGTTTAGGATGTGAATTGTTATTTGCCAATGTGTTCTGGAACACAGACGGCTGTTTCCGCATAATGTGATGTGCTGTCAAATACTGGCGATGCTGGAACACACACTTATTAACCAACACTAAATGCTCTGCTTTACACACACACATCTGCACACACGGACACACACACAAGCACATTAACCGTTTCATCTAACTTTGACAATAGTGCAAGCAATATATAACACATCACAGGTGGATTATATTTATCATATTAAATATTTCATAGCATAATAATCACAGATCAAGTACTTGGAGGTGAAAAATGATGAAAAAGAGAGGGAGAGAAAGAGAGAGCAGTTTGAACACATGAGATGATGTAATATTTATTTTGTTTCTCTGGTGTTTAACATCTAGCATTTATTACTGATGCTATTGGTTTTGTTTCAGACTCAACCGTCTTTGGTCACAGACTAGTCTTAGTTTCAGACTTGGTGATTTTAGGATTTTTTTTCAAAACCACAACCGTGGGAATTACACTAACTTGCGTTGCATTCAGCGATTTTTGTGTTAACATTATAAAACTTCTGGCCTCAAAAGTGATCATTGATTTGGTTTCTTTTGTTACTGTTGTGTTGTGTCTGTAAGAGATGAATCCTCGAATGAATCCTTCAGCAGAATTGATAAAACGGCCTACAATATCCAAGATGGCATTGCATCAATAAATCATAAGTTAAGAAGTTAGACAACTGCAAAGAAAGATTTTGTTCAATTTTGTCTAGTCGCGCACAAATAGAACAAACAGATTAGGACTATTATGTATTTCTGAGCAATGCAAAGTTATTTATAGAATATTTGAAGATATTTTAAAATATTAAAGAAACGATACAAGAGTTTTTCTGAAATAATTAAACTGTCTAATGAAGCATGCAGGACAAGAAGTGTTTTAACAAAACACTACAATATATAAAATAGCAAGTGATGTGTGAGAAATGTTTTTAATAATCTGTCATGAGAATTGTTTGTTTGATTTACATCGAGTTCTTTGATAAGAAAGACAGTATGTCAGTAAAGTATTTTTCATGTTGGTTGAAATGGGAAGTGTATGTTTGACGGATGATGATACACGTTGACTGGAGAAAACAAGGGCCCTCTTTCCTTGATTTGAGTCTCGTACAGAAACATCTCGGCCTGCAGACGGGTCAGACTCGAGCACTAACCCTAAACGTATATTGCATGCTAAAAGAGTCACACAGCTCCTGAAAATAAACGTATGATTTATAAAAAAATAAACCGGCTGAGACATGTGATGTGATAAGGTGTAGGTGAAATTCTCAAATTGCTGTCATATTTAACACCCTCTTGTGAATGACCTTACCATGGTAAACAGACGCTGCTCTCACAATGATACTGCACAAGCGGGTGAAATATTTCAGTTTCAATGACCACAGAAATGATATTTTTGGATGAAGTGCTCGATGCGAATGCGGCTCACATTGTAGACACAATGTGAAGAAAGGCAACGATTAAAATACAAAAAAAATCTCAATTTGTAAATATATTTTTACTATAAACTGTATTGAGGCAGGGCATCAATACTATAATGTCAATAAGATCATATGTGTACAGACTCTTGAAAGGATGCTGTGATGTACAGAGCGGTCGTAAAACATTCATGCATTTCTTCAGTGCAAACACACCCACAGATTCTTCTCAACACATACTGCTAACCTGATAACAGCTCACGTGACCTGAATAAACATTTTACAAACATTCACTCTTCTGTCTTCATGTTAACATGTATTGGATAAGGATAACAGTTAAATTCAACACACTTGAGATTTCTTAGGTTCATTTAAACTATATTTGTCCACTATTCATTCAATTACTGACACAACCCATTTTTTTAAATTATTAAAACCCAATTGATAAAAATAAAATAATAAACTCTTAGCCTTCCACTATACAGTCTGTGGTACAAATGATGAGCAAAAAAGAAAACTAACACATTTGATGAATCATGTTTTTGTTAGGTTTCATTTTATTATGTATCAGCAGTTTTTATATTTATAAAAAAGTACAATAAAAATATTTTATACATTTTATAAAAATGTTGCTTTATAAGTAAATAGCTCTTTCAATAGAGATGTTATCAAATTGAATAAAAACATATAGCCTTTCTAAGTTAAATTAAAAAATTACTAAAACACTAATCCATTATTCAAGTACACATAAATAAAGAGCTTTAGAATGTAAAAGTAAGTGGTTGGTTTCTCTTTTATCCTTCAAAATTAGCATTAAAAGGAATAAATATACTCAGATTTACTAGAGCAATGCACATTTCCAGCATTTCAAAATCAACTCCTGATGTCTCCTAAGACAAAAGTTTGTTCTCTATTAGACATACTTTTGGTTAAAACTATTTTGTTAAAAAGATGTCAATATTTATTTATTTTAAAATACATTTATTATAATTATTTTCTAGGATAATGTATTTTCAAAAATGATATTTGCTTAAAGTTAATGTTTAAAAGTGTAAAATGACATCCTGAAGACAGACACTAAACCTCACACGTGTGTCACATCATCTTCATGTGTGATCTGTGTTTATTTCTGTCTGATCTAATGCTCAACTGATGTGAGAATGTGTACCAGAATGAGACACGGCTCCATTCCTCTCAAACCCGAGTCTGGTGTATTAAAGGTTTCCCACAGGATCAGGCGGGCCTGGTGTCATTCTTCAAAGACAGCTAGAGAAAAGCTTCATCCCCGAGTGTCAAAAGGCCACGTTAACCAAAGATTAAAGCCATGAGTGTCATTCAAACCGGCTTTCATCATCCCGTCATTAACTCCACGGGTCTCACCGAGACGCAGAAGCCGTAAGAGAGAGAGCGTGATTGACATGAAGCGGGACGGGTAAATACAGAGGTTTAATCGAGCGATCGTCCTGCGTCACGTTTCTGAAATCATCCGGCCGCTCTTGTCCGTCCACATGAAAGCTTTTGTCATTTGGTGACAGTATCAGGAGATCAGATTCAACGGATCGCTTGGCCTTTGATTCTGAGAGGCTGGACACAGTTACGCTGAGGGTTCTGTTGTGGCGGGGTGAGAAAGACACTTTGTTTGATAGAGCTTTTGTCCAGTCCGATAAGACATTGATTGAGTTTCCTCATCTTTTCCAAATGTTTATTATCTTAGACTTAACTTTTTAGGCAAACACTTAACTGTTTGAAATATATTTGATATAAACATCAATACCATGAATATCTTACCTATCACTGCAAAACAACATTTATTTCAAAAAAGTTTTGATAAACTGAATATCCTGTGATTTGGTTGCCGTTTCTTATCTCTCCATCCATCAAATATCAGTTTTTCGGTATCACTTTGAACGAGGTTGCCAGACGTTCAGTTTCATTAAAACAGAAGGCATCTCTGATATTCTTTATTAGGAAATGTTATCATAAGCGAGCCGGAGCGGCCGACTGACTCAAAGTGTGGACTCATTAAAAAATTCAATTAAACTTTCTCTCTCATCCAGCTTTCATATAATGGTATTAGTTCTCATCAACGAGGGTTGCCAGGTTGACATATGCATTATTCAGATATTCCACGCGTCAAAGAAACAGGAAAATACTTTTTTGTTCCAGATAGCAGAAAGAATTAGATGTCGCACCCAAAATAGCATCAGTCTCCTGTGTTTGCCTGGCAACCTGCCTCTAGTAGCAACAATGAAGTAAGTATTCTATACACACCAACATCATCAAAATCTCATTTGTGGGTGAGAATCTCGCAAGGGCTTAAATGAATTCAGCACCTGTTGTAGTCTTCGCAGAAACTGATGCTAGGGAGATGGTGGGTGTAGTTTGTACTATGGTAAATAATAGTTAGTGCATAACATTCATTTTAACGTTGAATGATAACAGAGCAGACTCTCTCTCAAATGTAAGATTTTTTCTTCTCTCACATACATAAGAAGCAAATGTTACAGAGGTTAAACTCTCATAAAACACATAAAAATGATGCAACATACTGTAAACTCTTTTCTTAAAAGGTCTCTGGTCTTCAGCTCACACAACACGATGAGGCGATCCGGTTCAGCTCGGGCCTGAGTACAGGGAATTAATTCTATGCAAATACTGTTGCGTCCTCAATAAAGCGGAAAGCACTGAGCAGGCAAATCTGCCGTCTATAAAGTGCACTCGTGCGCAGCGAGTAGACCCGCCATGAACTTAATAAGACTCGTGCTCTATTAAAATAAACAGACTTCAATAAAAGCTTCAATTTACCACACCCCAGCAAACAAACGGCCCGCGCTGCATTTCAGGACGGATGCTGACAAATGTGTGTCGGGACACGGGCTGAGGGCCAAGACGCTGAAGAAAAATGTTCCCCAGACAGAGGAATATAAAGGGAGTGTATAAAGTTGAAATGAAAGTGTAGTTGGGCCGGTCGGCCGTATAAACCTCCGCTGGTGCCTTTGTATTGGAAGATCCATCATTTATATCTGTTCTGGTTTTTGAGTCTGCGGATGCTTAGCAACTGGAGGGTTGAATGGCCGAGTCTAGACCTAAGAAAGTGCTCTTGTATTTACTGGTATATCGTCTGACTGTCGCTTGACAATAAACACAGATGAACTGGATTTAAGATCAAATCTTATTAAACCTGTTCGGGTGTGAAGAACATCTTTAGAATGAATACAGACGTGAAAGAATGTTTAATACTGTACATTGAGTCAGATATAGGCTATTGGGCAATATATCAATATGGGTCAACGTCTCAATTACATAAATTTGGATGTGATGTACCTTTATTTTCACACTCTCCATGTCCTCATTGCTCATGTAACATAGAGCTACACATTTCCTAAAGAGCATGCATTTTTCTTCACTTTTTCGTACATTTCGTTTAAATAAGCAATGCTTTATGGGATTCATACATCCATACATACATACATATAACATACATCATATTATGATATAGTCAGTCATTCTGGTAAATGCAAACATAGATAGACATACAGCCACACACGCAGACAGAAAGACACACGCACGCACGCACGCACGCACGCACGCACGCACGCACGCACGCACGCACGCACGCACGCACGCACGCACGCACACACACACACACACACACACACACACACACACAGAAAGATAGACACACACACACACACACAGACAGAAAGACAGACACACACAGACAGGATTGTGTTAATAATGTCCTCTCTTGTGTCTGTGTTTGCCTGTTTATTGTCATTCTGTGTTGGTGTGAGTCTGCTCGGCTTCATCTGTTCCCCCCTGCAGGTACGACTGTTACATCTTGTGTATGGGAAAGCAGAATTTTGTGCGTTTCTGCAGCAACAGCATCTATTTGTCATCCTGAGCGCCAAAAGCAGAGACAAACCCCAGAGGTTCAGAACACAACCTGTAGGATGAATAACACGTGAGAACAGTAAATATCTCAAGCCCAGAGGCCAAACACCAACTACAAAACTACAGCATCTTATCAAATGTTAGAAGAGATCTCAGCAATGTCTCAGACTTACCTCAGATTTGTCAAGTCAATATTATTTTCGATCTAGGTATGAACTTTAACATTTCTCATCAAATTTAATACAATCCAAATCCTTTTTGCTCAATATGTTTCAACTCATCTGTTTCTTTTGTTTCTCATAATCATTTTAAGGAGAAACATCTGAGACTAAGATACATAAGCAATACTTTTTTTTGTTACATTTTTAACATGCTTTATACCCAGCACAGACAAATCATCATTTTGATCTTCGTATGTTTTGATTCTGTATATATTCTAAATATTTACATGATTTGATTCAGCTACAATAAAACCTGAGATTTAATGTTGTTAAACGCTCGTGAGCTGCGTTTGAGGAGCCAGATCCAGCTCTAAATTCTATTTCAAATCCATTTGGATCCATGAGTCTCAATTCCCTTCCTTTCTGAAGTGCAGACAGAGAGTCGCCGGCCGGCCGGGCCGCCGTAATTTAATGTACGAGCAGGAAACATCACAGTGTGTGTGTGTGTGTGTGTGTGTGTGTGGGTGTGAGTTTGTGTGTATGTGTGCGTTTATACACGGATGATACGCGGTGAGCTTCACAGAAACGTAATAAGGAGGTTTTTCATGCACTTGAGTGATAGTACAAGCCGGAGAGTTTGTAGAAACTATATTTAGATGTAAGACAGACTGCTGAGGGTGTACATGTGAAACATTATTACACACAAACACACGGTGAGAGTGGATCTAATATTGGATGTTGGTGAGGTTTCAGGTGTGAATGTGGCTCTCTGTGAGTCAGTGAATATTATTAAAGTGCTGGTGACTCATATGCTTTGACATTTATCATCTTTCATGAGAAATATATCTGATATTACCTGTGCATTACCTGAGTTATGTGATTCTGCTCGACCTGACAATGATACAAAAACACATTTATATTCATATGTTTCCCATTCCTATGTTTTAGTATGAGGGTTTTAATGCCAGTGATGGCTAGAGATGATTAGAGATGGGACTTCATTAGTGTTTTTCTTCAAGATTATACGAATTCATGAAATCTTAAAACATTTATTAAATTGCATTTTTTTTACATTTAATTCATTAAATAACGTACAAAGATGACCATTTACAGTTACAGCAAAACATAAAAAACTAATTATAAAATGAATTATATATATTTATAAATGAATAATCATTTAAATAAAAATTATATTGTATAAATATAAACTATACAATAAATTATAACATCTTAATCTTCCTAAATGTAAAATTATTACATTCTCATCCTCACTTAAAATAAAAATAATAAAACAAACTTTATATTTTATTATTTATTATTTTAAGGAATGTTTTCTTCAATATTCAGTCATTTTAACCATTTTTTTAAAAATAAAATACATGTTTTGTCATGAAAAAACATGTATGTTTTTCTTAATAATACTTTTGTCTACTAAACAAATTCTAGACATTTAGGCATACACCTTCAGATCAGAAGCTTTTTAAAATAATCACAAACATTACGTTCAAGCGTCCCAATACTTTTGTCTTGGTGTACTTTTAAGCCAACGCAATGTGATTGTATTTATCTATTAATTCAAAAGAAATGTATAAAACACACAGTCAACATACACCAAATATTTATAGAGAATATAAGCTCAGCCAAGAAATAAAAATAATTTCGTTAAGTATTGAAAGGAGTGCTTTGTCTTGACCGCGCAATTAAAGAATGTCTTTAACTATAAATGTACAGAAAAAAAATTCTTTTTTAATCTCATACAGATTCTGTTCACTCGGTTCTCTTTGTATCTATTTAGTGAAGTCATTCACTCATGGGTTCAAGGTAAAGTCCGTTCATTCAATACTGAATCAATCAAGACACTTATTTAACAATTACAGCCATTATTCTCATAAATAAACATAATATTGAGAAAACACATCCATCATGAATATCGATCCACATGTGAGTCTGGAAAACTGTAATGTGAGAGATTCCTATAGATTCATGAGGAACTAAATAGCTTTGTGTTTAAAGATCTGAGATGCTTCCTGAAAGATGCGCTATTATCACTATTGTCTTTGATATACTGTAATAACATTACATATTTACTTACAATACTCATAAAATATATCTGATGTCAAACACAAGCTGTTTCTATGACATCATACATTGTCAGTTTTTTTTTTAACGTAATAGATGTACATTCATGCAAATGTCTTGAATAAATGTTACAATCCCTCTCATTTATAAGTCTTTGCTGAAAGAAGCATTTGCTATTTTAAATAATCATCTCATTAAAAAAGAATAATAAATTCTGTCATCATTTATTCCTCATGTTGTAAACCTATACTGGACTTTTACTGCATTTGAAGACAAAATATAAAATAACAAAGATATTTTGAGAAATGTTTTTTTGTTCATACAATGGAAGCCAATTGCAGTTTCCAACATATCCAACAAAATATCTTCTTCAGCTGTAGGAACCTCATTCAGATTGAGATGACATGAGGAGGAATAAAATATGAATTCTAAATGTGATATAATCACATGAGTTCATACATTCAAGAGAAGCAAACAACATTCTTCCCTGTGTTTCATCTGGAAGCTTCTTTCTATGGTGTGTGGTAGAGAATATTATCTGTCAGCATGCAGGAAATTGCTGGACTCATATTAAATTCTTACATATTCTGCATTCATATTTAATGAAACAAGCTTCCGCTGGCCTTGTAATGAGTTTAAGAGAATAAATGAGGAATTAGATTAGAGTTTTCTCGGGTCACGTATCAGCGTTCATCTCATCACGAATCCCATCACGACCTGATGTCCAGGTTCTGATGGAATTCGCTTGAAACATTTACAGAAACATTTCCAAAGCTGTGCGTATTTTTCAAGTGAAAAGCAGTGGTAGTAAAGATCCAGAGTCGCGTGAGATCCCTGAGGCTGATGTGGGTTTGCTGAAGGTATCTGTCATCCGGCAGACGTGTCAGCCAGTGCCCACCCACACAAACTGAGAAACATCACAGACATCATCACATCAAACCATCATCACAACACTTAGAAATAGGTTATCTGAGTAAAGTTTGTTCCCTACAGAGAATGAGCGAGGAACATGATGTTCTAATTCACGTGTCACAAACTTATAAATCTAATATTTTAAGTTCAACAAAATCCAACAAATAATGTTATAAAGTGGAACTTTACCCATTGGCACACCTGTTGAGGGTAGGGCTTTGTTATAAGGGGGAAGGGTGTCTAAGATAAGACTTCTCTTTTATGAAGTTGTCTATAGTGGTAATGACCTTCTCTCTCTCTCTCTCTCTCTCTCTCTCTCTCTCTCTCCCTCTCTCTCTCTCTCTCTCTCTCTCTCTCTCTCTCTCTCTCTCTCTCTCTCTCTCTCTCTCTCTCTCTCTCTCTTTGTTTCCACCGGGCTTGCTTGACTGAATCCACCTCCTCACTTCACCTGCAAGACTGAGAAAAGTTTATTCTGGATTTTAAGTTGTCTCTTATGTCAGTGATGGTGATATTCAGGGAAATGTCACGGGTTATGACGGCAGGTTAACTAGAACACAGTGTGGTGATGGTATTCACAATGTGCAGTGGATGAATTTTCTGCAGAAATGTCATTTTTATTTTTTTGAGAGTGTCACAGTAATTGTCAGAGTTTCTGCCAGTTTATGTATTTTTATGGCCTCTAAAACAGTAAAGTGAGATTTCGTGCAGCCTAAATATAACAATCACAACAAACTGCAAACAATCACAACAATCACAACAAACTGTGATTACACACAAATTATTCATTTTATTCAGATTATATAACAGAAAAGAACATGCATTAAAAAGTAAGTAAACATTAGTTAGAGTATATTCAAATAGAAAGTACACTAATTCCAACATAAAATTTTTCGTTATTTTAATAAATTTGTCCACTTTTTAGATGATAAAATATGTGTACGGTGATTTTGTAGTTTACTAGTTCAAACACTTGAATTGACACTAGCACATTGCAGTAAATATAAGTACTCTTCTAAGTTGTTTGCTCGTAAGTGAACTTGACATCTTGTTGGTTAGTTAACTGTTAACATAACAGTCATATTATTTATTATAACATCTCAAACATGTAATAATATTGTGTCTATATTGTGACTATTAAAAAAATACAATTATGTGAAAATAAATTATGTGTTTTTATTAGTTTATTTAATCACAAGATCATGAATATGATTTGTTTAAGTTAAAAATTATTTAAAAAATTCACACTGGTCCTCCACAGGACTGTAGCGCAGCGGACAAAGATTCTTGGTTGACCACATTCAGACATAAAACAGTAAAACACATTTACAGTCATGATTTTGTAAGCCTTTAATCTTATAGCACTTTTGTGACGTACCTCATAAGTTTTGGTGACTGTGCATCAGACAGAAATGAAATGTTATTTTACCTTTCCGGTGTGACGGCTGAAGGTCATTGAAAGCACAAAGGTTCACTCGACAGTTTTCTGATTATTAAAAGGTGTGGAGAAAGGCTGTCTTGAGGGAGAAAACTATATTAGACTCGATCCATCTCAATTTGAATGAGAAACTCACTCGTCTGAGCACAATAGAAATGTGACACATTCAGGAAACCTTGCCGGTGGCTCGTGGAGAAGAGTCATCCACCTCCTGTCCAAGCACTATTATAATTCAGTTTTCTCTCTACGCGCTCACATCACATGCTGAAAATCTCTAGATGGAGAATTACAGGATATAAAAAATCTCCCGGGGGATTCCTCATGAACGTCTCTCTATCTGTTACTCAATCTTTCACTATTCATTAGAGTCTTTGTGTTGAAATAAAACACAGTTCAGTCTCGTTCTTTACGCCTCTTGACTCGCCGGAGGTTGTGGCGTATCATCATTAGGTTTTCTGTGTCTGACAACATCACAATGACTTTATTACTGTAGACATTTCATTCATTACATCAGATTGTCCCATCTATGGCCTTTACAATCCCAACAAAGAATGTTCAATACATGAAACATGCCCAAAAATCTGTGTTTATCGATAAAATAACAACCTTTATCTTATTGTTATTGATCAATTTTTTCATTGATAAGCCAAATGTATATTAAAGTAATCTTTCATTCAGATGTCTGTCTAGGAAAATATTTAATAAAATATAATTAATATAAAAGATACTAAAAGTGTTTCTAACAGCACCTGTGATCTCACCCGGTGACATAAATAACCGAATTTCCGTTCAGGATGAAGGACGATGGAAAGAGACAGCTGGTGCTGGATGTTATCTGTGGAAATGTGATATGGACTGAAATCAAGGGTCTTGAGGTGTGTGCGAGTTTATCATAATCCAGTGTCAGATTGAGTGACATCTCTCTTTAGCCGCTGTGAGGGAAGCGTGATAACGTCCTGATGCTTATCTGTTGACCGTATAGCACTTCACCGGAGACAATTCGAAGGGTGCACGCTGAAGAGACACAGATCAGAGATCCCATTACCAAACCTCACATTGGGCCAATAAAATCCCTCTGTGTCTGTCTGTTTGATCATATTATAATAAATTTGTTCAAATCATTGAATCTTTTAGGAGTTTCATCATGTGTTCATTGAGCAAAGAGGCATGATTCTGTCTCTCTCTCCATTAAAGCCATCCAAAACCCCGTCCATCTGCTCCACAACACTCCATATTTACGCAGAAAGAAAGAGAACTTGACTTCACAGCCATAACGCTGAATCTAAGATAATCTTTTGTCTTATGCAAACTAACAGCCCACAAGGATCAGAAACCTCGACCCCGCGATCTCATCATCAACACCACCATCTCTGGATCTGAGATCTCAACATCTTCCAGTTAAATTTGTGTTGTGTTAATACGGAATGAGTCATTGTGTGAATCATGAGAAACTCATCCAGAAACACAGACACATTCAGAACGGCTCTGGAGAGATGAAGGATTTTCAGAGATATTTATAACACACAAGATCA
>CM065659.1:2647132-2662132 GCA_033220385.1 Triplophysa yarkandensis
GTTTCCTCATTACAGTCTGAATGTATTATTCCTCCTGTCAAAAAATAATATCAACACAAGATGAAACGTTTAGAAGCTCAAATCACAAATAACTACGAAAATACAATTCTTTCCCTATTTCATTATTTTTCGTTTTTACTTTGCAGAGGTGAAATTCATAGAGCTGTCAATCAAGGTCAACAACCAATCAGAGCCACTGAAATAAGACAGCTTTATCAGTTCACTGTGCATTTAGTAGTATTCCTTTATTTTCATCTCTATGCTCTTCGGTAGGGACACATTTAATATACAGTAATATCTACTCATGTTTGATGGATTCAAAAATTATTTCAATACATTTAAATATGTACATATCGCTAATAAAATATATTCACCACTACAGAAAGATATTCATTTGCTGTCAATGGGAACAGATTCTCTTATAATGTAAAAAAAAGTGAAACTTAAAAAGTGAAACTGGGTCACAGATCTGGGCGCACATGTGTAACACAACAGCTCAAGTATATTGTTTCAAAGTCACGTGCAATACCGCTGAGCCTCTGGCCGCAGAAGACACCTAAAGAATGTGATTTTTCTGCACATATATCCCCAAAGCTGCATTATAATGGAAATATTATTGACCTTGAGACTCAGGTCTATAAAACAAGATTATTAAAAATTTTCCAGAACAGCGGGCAAGGGATGCCAACCTCGTAGAGTCACAACAAACTATGATCAAATCAAATCAGCTGAAATCCTCCCCTGACAACCAGATGAATCAATAAAGGAAGACGTTTACATCGAGGGCTGTCGTGGTGATGTACCAATATCCCACATCACTACCTTTGCACAAAGAGAGAGATAGAGAGAGAAAGACAGAGAGAGAAAGAGAGAGAGAGTGCAGGAGTAATTTAAAGCGATCAATATCAGGCAGCCGCTGACCCACAAAGTGAGGAGGTTGGCAAAGGTGGTTATTTTTAGCAGGAGCAAAGTTTTCCCTACAAAACCGCACGAGTTTTGTGCCTCCTGAGAAGTGGACTAAATTAACGGATGACCCATGCCGTGAGAGCAAAGTTTAGTCGCATGGCCCGAATGAGGTCAGATGAACAACTTCTCCATAACTTCTCTCGATTTCTCATCCATGGCCTGATTTCACACCACCACCAATGAGTTTTCATCTTAATCTGAAATTTTGATATGAGGAATGAATAATGAATGAATAATCATTTAGTCTGAAGTTTAGTCCAGCATCAGATGTGAAAGAGAGAAAGAAATTCTGATTGACAGTTGAGCATTAAGGGAGATGTTCTGGGTTCGTCTGCAGCATGTTGTTGAATTGATCACACATTATTATTTTACTCATGTTGGGTTTTTAAAATCAAGCAAATATAATGTTTACATTTGCAGGAAATGAGTCCAAATAAACACATTCTAATTGAGCAACGCTCACTTATTCTCAAAAAATGTCACTTAACATTAATATCATAAATGTAATCTGTTCTTTTATCACAGTTGATGTGAGCAGATGAATTCTTCTGCCGTGTATAATTCATACAGTTGCTCGTGTCACTCTCTTCAACTGACTGAAGCGAAACTAAACCATCATGAATAAAACAAAGAGAGTGTAAATAAACCAGCAGCCCGTGATGCAATCCGCTTCACTTCCAGGTGATGGACCTCAACATCTCAGAGGAAACTAAACATTAGTTCAATTCAATTCAATTCACTTTTATTGTCACATCACCATGGTACGTGTGCCCTGGTGAGTGAAATTCTTAGGAGCTTGCTCCAAAAACAGTGCAGTACATGTAACATATAACATGTAACATATAGTACAGACATAAGACAGTGTGCAATATGCACATACATATAATCAGTACACACAGTGTACTATAGACAACACAGTCGAAACATTCAACATACATACATTTAGCACGAGAAAAACATTAAACACTAAACACAGAGTGTGCACGTTCTGCATAATTAGTTACCAGTTTATGAGAACGATCAGAGGACATGGAGTATAAAATCTGTGTCTTTTATATTTAGGGTCAAAGGTCACAAGCACCTGCATTTTAGGGATTACTTGAAGGTTAAAGCGTCAATAGTCAAAGAATGATATTCTGACACCTTGAGCCGCACACACATACACAAAATGGTATTTCAGACATTAGTTTTCATTCTAATCCAGTCCTGAAACAGATGCTAAGCTGCTTATTTTATTAGCATCCTCGAGCCGTTTGCACACCATTACACATCCTCTAAAGACTCATATCTGTACGGCTGCCAATCTCCCATTTCATAACCTTCCCATACAAGAAAGTTGTGACATGTGGGATTCGAACGATGTTCTCCTACCTTAGATATCTGAACGTCCCATGGCTGCGACTCATTAAAGGACCGTTCCATCACAAAAACCTGTATCCTGATAATAAAGATCAAGAACAGATTTCATCAGGATGTTTAAATGACTTAATCCTTGGACTGAATCCAAACTCATATTCTTGTTTTTTTATCAACATAAGTAGGAAATTCTCAGAGAAACAAGCTCTTTTTACTGACGTTATTGTTTTAGTCTAGGGATTCATCAAATGCAATACATTACAGTATGAAAATGAAAATCCTTTAAAAATTTTATTTGTGATTAAACAGGCATCTGTGAATAGATGAAAAACATTTAAAGTTTACATATATGGTACCTTTCCTGTAAAAAGGAAAGTTATGAACATTAATGTTTAAATACGGACATTTATTATACTATAATTTCCATATTTGACATAACCTTGCTCAATTAATATGAAATATATCACAAATGGTCATTACTTCATGTTGTAAAAACAGACTCAGTCTCCATCTTTAAAAAACATCTTAATCTCATCTTTTCTGTCTTCATCTAAACCACTAGAACCACTTTCTATTCCTTCTCAGTCTATGAGAGAAAGAAAAAGAAAATTTTACCTTTCCCATCTCCAACAGGTTTCATCTTGCCTTGTCTTCACCTATTGTTATCTTTGCTTTTTCTGTCTCCTCTATTCTTTGTTGTTTGCTTTTGGTAAAAGTGTCTGATAAATGCCTAAATGTAAATATAAATATAAATCTCAACAATTTAAATTATTCTATTTCACATTTTAGAAACAAAGTATTACGAACATGTTCATGTTTGCAGGTCACTTTGAGTCATAAACATCAAACCAATTGTTGACTATAAATGATGTGTAAAATGTGATTTGAGGTGACATGAGAGAGAGTTTTTAATAACAGAATGAAATGAACAGGAGAATATTTCTGACCTCTTGAGAAACTGTTCAGGTGGCTTTCAGAAAGTCTCATCATCTTCAGGGACAGTGAGGGTCTTCTCAGATTCTCTAAAGGGAATACTTGTTAGTCTCAGTCAGTCAAGTCATAACTCACAGTGGACTGAAGAGAGGCTTTTCAAACCGAGGACTCATAAATCTGTACAGTCAGTAGCTTTGGGATAAAGTAGATGCTCTTTAACGAAGCTTCACGCCGAAACACACACGCATACACACACACTTAAAGTCTAGACTCTGAAAAAACAACTAAAAATATAGTTTAAGCATTTATTCATCTTACACTCCAAAAAATGTGACTATGAAAGAATTAACTAAAGAAAATTATTAAATATAAAAGCTTTGAAATTAAGTAAATATACAGTTTAAATGTTGTGTATAAGTAAGTTAAAATACTTACATATACACAACATAAAAGTAAATCTGTTACACTCAAATATGTCCATTAGAATGCATTTGGGTATATATTTTTGTTAAATAAATACTTACTGTTTTCCTTAAATAAGTTTTATTATTAAATATATTATTTAAAGAACTGAACTTTTACATTTTTAATAAACCATTTTTATATTTTCCACTGAAAAATGTATTCAATGATTTTTAAAAGATTACAGTAATTTTGTACAACGGTAACATAATTAAAAAGTTAATGTAGCTGTTAATACAGTACACTGGTACACTCTAAAATTAACATGAGTTAAAAGGAATAAATGCTTAAAGTATTGAGCTCCTGCATTGCCAAAAAAAAACAATCTTATTGTGTTATATTTGATCAATCTTTGAACTAATCTTTTCAAGATCATCTGTAATTCACAATATAATAGTCAAATGGATATTTTAGGGTCCTGTCAAACATTCTGTTGATAAAATGAACACTGCCAACATTCATTACAATGGAGAAAAAAATGAGCTTTCATCTTCCAAACATACATTTACTAGTTAATGTGAAGACAATTGCTCTTGTGGGACAGTGAATCTGGCTCGTACTTTCATGTCCTTGTTGTTTTTGGCACCCCTCTCTCTCTCTCTCTCTCTCTCTCTCTCTCTCTCTCTCTCTCTCTCTCTCTCTCTCTCTCTCTCTCTCTCTCTCTCTCTCTCTCTCTCTCTCTCTCTCTCTCTCTCTCTCTCTCTCTCTCTCTCTCTCTCTTTCTCTCTCACTCTCTCTCTCTCTCACTCTCTTTCTCTTGATGTGGGATGCTGTTTGTCAGTCCTTCATGAATATTGATGTGTTGTCCAGGCATGGCCAAGTGTCTGTGTATTCAAATAAACATTCTGCTACTGATAAACTCAAGGACATTCAGTGGCCTTGCCATCACCGTATCTGACCGTCAAACTGACACCTGAGGTCAATGTCTTAAACCGGAACATTTTACAACTAAAATACAAACACCTGCTCTCAGTAAAGACACTTCTACATTAGAGTTTTGGTTTATTAAAAACGTATGAGTATAGATTTCAGAGAATTATATCGCAGAACACAGCTCAAAAGCAAACAATAAAAACCTGACATGACTTATAGTGTTCTCTGAGAAAAAGAATATCTCTGTGCTTCAGATAAAGAGGCAGTAGTTTTGTCAAAGGTCTCTTTGGATTGGCATCACACACCAGAGGAACAAATTAACATTTTTAGGATTCTCAATTGAACAGGCTGGCATTCAAAAGGCAAATTATAATACTATTTGCAGATGCAAATTTAATATCCGTCAACATCTCTGAGAGAATCGTACAACAGTATCATGGGCTGATGCTTTAAATGAGCCACCGACAATTTATTCATGCAACATTTACAATAATGAGAAAAAGAATTTCCTCCATCCACACGAAGCATACTGAGGGAGTATTTTCATAAGCTCACCAGTAGATCCGTATAAACCTGAGCTGGATATTAAATTATAAGGATATTAAAACTCTCCCTGGGGTGAAGCACACGGCACAGACCAGAAGAGCTGTGAGATTTTAATAAGAATCAAATGGGAGCTTGGACATTTGTAATAAAGAAGAGTTTTGTGTTTTCTGTATATGCCACGGCTATATTCATTCATTCATTCTAAATATTACTCGTTCATGGAAGTGATGCACTCACAAGATGGTTTTCTTACTGCTCTTATCTCTGTTTGAAAAACAAACTCACAGATTTAACTTTACATGGTAAGGTCAACTTGATTTTTAGCTAAATCTGCTCTATTTGCCCTGACTGCTCAAATTATTTATAATTATAATAAGATTTAAGATTGTAGTGTTTTTTTAATTCTTTATTATTTGATTTTATCCAAGGGTAACACAAATGTTTTTTTCCATTCCCACTCCTAAAATTCATTAAATCCCTTTCACATAGATATTACAATGAACATAAAAAGTTGATGCCAACTTTTGTTGAATATTCTCGAGCAGATATTACCAACATAAATCTAAAGAAGGAAAACATGACATAATGACTTTACATTTATCCCTAAAATCAAAAGCAAATAATAAAGTTATGAAAGCATGTTTATGATCCTGTCTGTGAAATGTTGGCTAAAGTCCCAGAATCTAATTTGAATTTCATGTTTACGATATCAATGACAAACTTTCACCAAATGTTCTAAACTGGGTTTTCACAGACGGACACATTTTGGGATGTTCTGCAGTGACATCTAAACATCAGAAGAGAGCTGGTGATTAGTTGATGGTTATTATTCTGATGTGAGTCATATACTGCACATCTAACTGAGGTTTCCCTGCAGATTATCATCTCTGTCACAACACTATCATCCTCATGACATCTTCTCTGTTCAGGGCAGATTTGTCTCTGAGGTGTGTGAATTATGACAGAAGCCCTGATCTGTATCCAGATTGGACTGGAATTAAATACCCTATCGGCTTGCTGGGGGCATTTTAACAATAGATGATCTAAAAGAATAACAATTGGTTGTTTTATATATTTTCTCAAATAGAAAATCTTTACTTGGAGAACGCTTGCTCAGGAAAAACCAACAACAGCTTCAGAGGAGATCATCCTCTCACAATCTCACATTACTTTTGCATTAGATAGATATCAATTGAATACATTCATGTGTTTTTGATATATTGTATAAACTCTTTTTATTAAATTTTTTTGATGAACACACAGATAAATTAGACATCATTTCTTCATCTTTCTTAGTATAAGTAACATGTTAACTGTGAGAAAATAAAGTAGTAAATATACTATAATGAATACACATTGACCTAAAACATTCTTATAAAGTCATACAAATACATAGTCTATATTGCCATGAGATTGTGTTTAATGAACAAAAATATATATATATATATGCTCTTGCTGTAGATAAAGTACAGAAATGATTCTGTTTAGATTTAGAAATCCATCAGGAAAATAAGATGATGCTCTTTAGATGACAGAAACAGAAAAGATTGTAATTTCATGGAGGTGTGCTCTCATAATCAAATGTAAAGAATGCTAATGAGTTTTTTTCAATAAAATATGAATACACCATAACCCTACATCAGAGGACCAGAAGCAAAGTGAGAATGGTAAAAGCGATAACAAAATAATTTGCCATCCCATTTCCCATAACAGCACATTAGGTTTGTGGTGTTTTCTGTGTGTTTGAGCAAAATAAATCAAAGCTTATATCTTTGTTTGCCTGTGAAATTGAATCCCGCTCTAATGTCTAAGTATTTGCATTCGCAATTGCCTGCTTTTATGTTTTCCTCTGTGTGTCAAGAAATATTTAGCACATTAATTATAAAAAGCTTGATTAGAAATTCAAGCTGGTTATAGTCGCTCAGCACTGAAAGTGTTTTTATTTCTAAAAGACAGATGAAAAATTCAATCTCTTCTCCAGCGATTACCTCTCCCTTGCACACCACTGCTCTGAAATAAGACGGCCAACATTTGTTGTGCTCCAGTCGTCCCCAAAGAACCCAAAGAACCACGAATCGATGGAGAATCATCAGACCAGCTTTCGGCTCTCATTTGTTAACATGTAGTCACAAAATATCATGAAGTCACCACACAGAAAATAAAACACAACAATGATGCTTTAGACTCAAAAAACATTTAAACCTTCATGAGAAGATCTTAACAATCATCGTGTCATGTGCATTCAAGTGATTTCAGCTGGAATAAAACAGATGACATTGCCTTTTCATCTTATACACAGAAAGAGTTCCTGAAATAAAATGAATTGTTCTCCATCATTCTGATATAGTTTAAAACTAATGTAAAACCAACAAAGGGAAAAATACTTTCTAGTGATATTACATCTCTGCTTTAAACTTCTGAAACGTTGACATCAACTTTTAATGAAGAACAACAGTAATAAAGCTATGAAAATAAAAATGATACTTGAAATAAGTATTGAATCAAGTAATATTTATATATTAAAATTAACAAAAATAATAAAGAGATATAGAATTGTCGAGATACAGTTTTATCAGTTAAGTTTTACTCTACTAAAGGTTCAGTTCTATTTTATTTTTGAAAACAGACTTTTGGCACTTTTGAGCACTTGTTGAGACTTGTTGAGATGTGAGATTTGAGAAGAGGACAGAAATGAGAAATGAAAGAGCTCTTCTGTGTGAGGGAGATTGTTTATCCTCTGGTGTGTTAAAGCAGAATAGAGGACCACTTCACTTATGAATCTCTTATGAATATTTGAAGAGCCCATGAAAGAGCGCTGGAGGTTTTGTGTGTGTGGCATTTGTCTCTCACCTGTACAAAGCCGCTTTCAATTTTAAAAGTCATTCAGGTGAGTGCTGGGGGGTCCGTTATAAGGGAAACCATCCTTCAGCATAGGCCAGTGAAATGTCAGAATGGCCTGAAGGCACTGAAAGGCAGAAGATCTGGACCAGACCTAGCACATCTCGAAAGCCCTACAGACCTCTGGACTGTCTGTGAGACGGAAAGATTTTAGGTCTTTAAACATCACACTTGAAATAGAGTTGACATTGCTCGCATATGTACGAAGCATATATAATGGCATATATACTACAAGTAAATATAGCAATTCATGAATCAACATTTGATTTCATCTCGATGGATCACAATTTTTTTTTACATTAAAGACACAATAATGTAAAACTGAATGAAAATTATTCAGAACGCTTGTATTGTTGGCTGTTCCATTACTGATCTCAGAACAGTCCATCCATTTGTCTTTAGAGGATCAAAGATAGAAATCATTCGTTTCATTATCACCCTGTCAAAGATTCCTCACAAACACTGAAACTATATCAAAAGCTTCAATTATAGATTCAATTTATTATCAAATATAATCTTTCTCCCGGCCCCTGATCCCGGTGTCAATCATTCCCAAACATCCCGCTCAGAGCACTTCCGATCATTTTAGTAAATCATCATGATGTGTCATGTTATCAGGAGAAATAACAAACACAACATCTATAAATCAAAATCCGATCAGATGAACTAAAATCCTCAAAGTAACTACACAGATTTAAAAGACTGAATGTCTAAAGCGTTGAAGAAGAATGGAGATGATGGAGACTTGTGACAACAGTTGCGATTAGACTTTCACGCTCATGTGAACACAATGATCAATCTCACTTTCAACAAGAGAGAGAGGGAGTGTAAACATTATATAGTGGAAAGTACTTAAAATGTATGAATAAATCTCACAAACATGAGACACAGTTTTGAAAATACAGTCAAATGAAATGCATGAGGTGCTTCTAGATTAAAAACATCTATAAAGGTGCAAACAATCAGGTTCCTGACAAACACAATCAGTGTTTAAATACTTCTCAATTTTCTTGTACTAATAAAACCATGATAAAACAGATTAAACCAGATAAACCTGGACCAGTCTGGACTACCTAGTGATCATAAATAAGCAGCTAGTCTAGTTTGAGACGGTACAAAAGCAAGCAGAATCAGAAGATGGCTTAAACTTGATTTTTCAACAGAGAAACACGGATCTCACGATTCTATGTTGAGAAATCCAGCAGCAAATCCTCCAGCATTTTCACATCTTACCAAAGAATCCACAGAATCCAGACTTACAAGTGTTAAACAAGTGGGAATGAGTCTCTCTCTCTCTCTCTCTCTCTCTCTCTCTCTCTCTCTCACGTTCACACAATCCATCAAAACCCCCATCCATCATCTGTCTGACAGATCAGCTGACCTTTAGCATAAATGATGTGACCTTTGAGAGAGACAACTCGGACGTTCAGCGTACAGGTGAGACAGAGAGAGGGAGGGAGAGAGAAAGAGAGGAAGAAAGCGAGATGAATTCTTTTATGAATATTATCATATTTGTCTTTGTTTGCTGTATATTCTAGTTTGCCACAAACAGGCAGAAAAGATCAAATTGAATAATGTAGCAAATCTTTTGAATGGAGCTTAAACAGAATGTTTGAGAAATATCAATAGAGCTCTGCCTTGTGAATGTTGCAGTAACGGATCACAGCCTCTCGGCCTGTTAGCTGTGTGTTGTGTTTGTGATGAGTGGGAGTCGGGTTCACCGTCTTTATCAAAACACAAAACAACATCCACACCACCACCCTCTGTTCTTCCATCCTGAGAAACACAGTTCTCCTGACACAAATCCTGCTCGCTCGCTCTCTCTCTCTGACAGCATCTCTTTCTCTGAAGCGCTCTAAAGTCTCCATGAGACCTGCTTCTCATGCACCATCAAACCTGTCAGCTGTGAACTGAGACCATGCACATACAGTACTGCCCACCACACACACACAGTTGTGGGGTGTGTGTGCGTATGTGTTTGTGTGTATGTGTTTTAGGTCAGAGTGTGACAGTAACATCAGACAATGTCTTGCAGATTGTTTCAAACAGATTAGTTTTGTGATGTTTCATGGATTCAAACACTCTTTTATACTTATAAACATAAATATAACTCAGAATATAAACCTTGCATCATGGCACATGCACATTACTGATGTCTTAATCTCAATACTTAACTACTGCTTTATTTTCATTTCTTAAACTTATTTTTAAATCTGAACTTGTGGTTAAATGCATATGTATTTAAATTAAATGCATAAGCGCGTGTGCATGCACGCATGTACAGTGTTTGTGTGTGCGTGCTGTGAAAAGAAGGTTGGTGTGGACAGATGGCTGGAGAGGGCATTAGCCCTGAGGTCTATGGTGAACATACACATCTCACACATCTCACACACGCGCGCACACACGCACACACACACACACACACACACACACACACACACACACACACACACACATGTACACGTGTGCTCCAGAGCCCAACTCTACTTTATATGGACCCTCATGACTGTAAGGAAAGACCTTGTGTACTTTTATACCTGAGTGCTGGATATTTCTCTCTCTTTTTTCTTTACTTTCTGTTCAGTGTTTCTGTCTTTCCTTCCCCTGAGTTCTGTAAGCATTCACATATCACTGAGTTTGACAAACCGCTCAACACACAAACACATCTGACAAACACTTTCGACACAAACCCACAAAACACATCAGACACACACACAAACACATCTGACACACAAAAAAAACACATCTGACACACACAAAACACATCTGACACGTACACAACCACATCTGACACACAAACAAACACATCTGACACATAAACAAACAAATCTGACACAAACAGACAAAACACATCTGACACACACACAAACACATCTGACACACACACAAACACATCTGACACACACACAAACACATCTGACACACACACAAACACATCTGACACACAAACAAACACATCTGACACAAACACACAAAACACATCTGACAAACACCTATATACTCACACACGCACACACATGTAAAACACATACAAATACATTTGACACACAAACAAACACTTCTGACACAAAAACACATCCGACACGCACCTATATACTCACACCCACAGCCATTTAAAACACAAACAACACATCTGAGAGACACACACACCCACAAAACACATCTGACCGACACACAAAAACATTTGACACCCACACACGCACAAAACGCAAAACACATCTGACACAAAAGCACACAAACTCACAGACAAACGCACACACACACACACACACACACGCACACACACACATTTGAAAATTTAAAGTTGATACAAATCAATAGGACTCTATCTGCACATCGCTTTTGTTTAGAATTTGCTTTTTTGAAATAGTGTCTGCTCATGTCCAACGTCTCACAAACGTACATCATATCACGGTACGGTCAGTACACCATCTCAAAACCTCTCATTGAAACACAGAGAAATTATTTCAGATCTCCATCCTTCTCCTCTTGATTCATCTCGTTCAGATGTTTTTGTGTGCGGAAAGCATCCTTCAAACCTGCAGGAGATTCCCAAAATGTCTTCAAATTCAAAGAACTTCTCTATTGAAAATAAAATAGAAAATACATCAGTCAGCGTGAGGTCAGGAAGCATCATGTTGGGCACCATGGGGAGATTCGGGCAGAAACATGCTTGCTGTAATGTTTGTGTGATACAAAGATTTGTCTAGTAAGTGTTGTGCATCGGTCACTTATTAGGTTCAATTCTATTCTGTAGGGAGCTGTTTATGAATGATGTGAAGTAGTTTAGTTAGAATTGAGAGAATGTGAGTGTGAAATGTATTATAAAGGTTACACAGCTCAAAGTGACAAAAGAATCTCAGACAGCGAGACACTGTGTGTGTGTGTGTGTGTGTGTGTGTGTGTGTGTGTGTGTGTGTGTGTGTGTGTGTGTGTGTGTGTGTGTGTGTGTGTGTGTGTGTGTGTGTGTGTGTGTGTGTGTGTGTGTGTGTGTGTGTGTGTGTGTGTGTAGCTAGCAGGCAGTCAGTCACTATTGATCAAACCCGCTGTCACAGCTCTCTCGCCATAGGTCAGTGTTGTGCTATTTTTCGAGTCTGTGTTTTTCCAACGCTTTTATATTTCGAGCATTTGCTGGAGTTTGTGTATCAGCCTCTGGGATCGCACATAATCAGAGACACCACAGACACAGTTAAGAATTGAGAGGATTATTCTGGTCTCTCTGTTCCTCAGTCAGACTGGCATGATGTCCTGCCGTGTCCAGTGATGCCTGGGGCCAGTCCATCTCATTAGCAGATGAAGACATCCAGAGGGAATATCCTCCACAAGATCCATCATACACATCAAAGAAGACAAGTTGTGAATAGGGAAGAATGCAACAATTCCATCTATTTAATGATATCAATTTTGTATCAAAGGTTATTTGAGTCTTTTATAAAGCACACAGATTAATATACTAGGAGAAAGGTGGGGCTTCACAATGTTTGTAACTTTTGACACGTATTATAAAAGGTCTTTCATTCCTGTGAAAGAAATACACTTTTAATCGTAGCATTTAAACCCCAGAGTGATGTAATGACTGACAGGTGTCAAAAGAGAAAGCCGTGTTATGATTGGATGATTGGTTAAACACATTTTTGAGGAATTTCAACATATCTTAAAAGACATTATCATTCTGAACATAATATTACACACAATCCAACAGAAAGAGAGGAAAAGAGAGAGTAAGATAGAATCTCTCTCTCTGTGTGTGTGTGTGTGTGTGTGTGTGTGTGTGTGTGTGTGTGTGTGTGTGTGTGTGTGTGTGTGTGTGTGTGTGTGTGTGTGTGTGTGTGTGTGTGTGTGTGTGTGTGTGTGTGTGTGTGTGTGTGTGTGTGTGTGTGTGTACAAGCGAGCGAGTACCCTAAACAGTTGTCAACTAACCTTCACCTTCAAAAACTTCAACTTTAACAACATAGAGAGGTCCAAAGAATTAAAACAACCTGCAGCTGAGAGAGAAAGAGAGAGAGAAAGAGAGAGAGAGAGAGAGAGAGAGAGAGAGAGAGAGAGAGAGAGAGAGAGAGAGAGAGAGAGAGAGAGAGAGAGAGAGAGAGAGAGAGAGAGAGAGAGAGAGAGAGAGAGAGAGAGAGAGAGAGCCTTAGGCTTAGCTGGTGTTGGTCTGATAAGATGCTTTGCGTTTCTTCCAGAAGTCTTCTTTGTGTCCTGAGAAGGAGAACGCTAGCCGTGAGCTGGATTAGTAGAGAGGTCTTTGTCTGGTGCGTGACACAGTGATTTCATCCACTCTCAGACAAACCGATGAAGAAGTGTCACTTACAGCGGGTGGTCCACAAGAACCCATCCAGAAAATGCCTCTCCAGAGCTTTTATATCTGTGGGAAACACAATAAAACAGATTCAGTGTTTACATCCAGAGTGAAGTTTATACCGCAGGGATTTTCAAACTTTGTGATGTGGAGGACCCCTAAATCAGATTAATGAAAAGTTAGGGACGCCTTTCCTAAAACACATATCCATTAATAATTTTACAAACAAATTGACATGTGAATGGAGCAATTGGCTATACTTGTTGGATGTCCCGGCTGGAAGAAAAACTTTAGAATCCAGAAGCTATCACACAAATTTTAATGGTTTCTTTAAAAGTACAAAAAGAACTACTTTTTTCCTTAAAATTCTAATTTCATTTTAATGGTGTTTAAGCCATTATTCCAATAGGAATCCCACCAGAAGAATCCATCCACACTAGTACACAACATAACAGTTTGCAGAATAAGAAAACTTACTAGAAAATACAAACATAAATTGTGCATGTAGAAAATAGATATACACTTAAAAACAAAATAACAAAAAAGGTTCAGAGGACTTTTATCAATTTTGCTTTATCTTTTTCCTCTCAAATTTTCCAGGCCCCACATGAAACCCTGGTTTAAAAACCCCTGGTCTACAACATACTTTTTGTATGTTGTATAATTGTGCGTCATTTTTTTGTTTGTTTCATTAAATATATTGTAGACAATAATTTGGTGCAATACTTCTTAAAATGTTCTTTATAGTGAGTATGATGATCATGATGTAGTACCCTTGGCATTAACCTATCATGCTTCATACTTTAACGCACTTCAACACACTTTTAAGCTGTGTATATTTTTGAATACATCATTACTGTACATCAATCAAAAGCACAAATACAAACCAAATATACTTTTCTTGTTAGTGGAACTGAAATTTCAAGTATATATGAAGGGAAAAAAAGTTGTCTGAAAGTGAACTTTTTAATAAGTTTAAAAAAAGTAAAGAAACATCACACTTGTTATAAAACACGAACATATACATGCTAAAGAACAATTCAAATACCTCAGCATCCATCCACACTTCACATATTCTTATGATAGAAGAACAGGACACCTGATGTTCCTGAGGTTCTCAGGTACAGATTGAATTTGACTATATTAACAGACCCGCTGAGGAAACACGTGCACATGTGAAGTTTAAATCTGTCTTTCTGCTCGCATTATTCAACTGCATCAGACTTCTCCAAACCCTGAAGTTTAAAGAGACATTAAGTGTCAGACGTCTGTTGTTGTTTCTTGAATGTCTCAACAGGTCAACAACTCTGTTGCATTTTAATCGACTGCTTACAATTAACAGCTCTGTCTGAGTTCATCTGCACTGCGTAATTCATTTAGCCTGTGGTTTACATCTGACAGGAACATTTGTTACAGAAACACACATACAGATGGAGTGGATCTTCACAAATAAACAAGCAGATGAGTTCACCAAACTATCACTCCCACTGAAACTGCATTCACATATTACTTAAGAATATGCAGAAATCAATTCTTCTGCATCACTCAAATAAGGACATTCTGTCGTTATTTATTCTCTTGTATGTGTTTGTAAACCTGTAAACCTGTGAAACACAATAGATGATATTGTGAGAAATGTTAAAATGGTTTATGCAGTACTATAGAAG
>CM065659.1:2664632-2734598 GCA_033220385.1 Triplophysa yarkandensis
CTCATTACTGCTGGATTTATGATTATTCAATTCATTGACTTTATTGCACCTTAATGAATTCAAATGAGTAGTTAAATTGATATTTGCCACAGGCGATGTCTTTTTGCAAATCAGGTGACGTGAAGAATTAAGCACAAATCCTCGTCAATTACTGGATTAAAGATATTTATAATGCCATAATCATTTTGAGCCACAGAGACTGATCCTGAGACTGTTGAAGGGCTCCATCTAGTGCTTGATTTACAAATACTGAACTGAAATGAAGAATAATGCTTATTTAAGACTTTACACAGTTTACTATGAAACAATAAGAACAATCTCTATAATGTCTTAAATATTTATCATGAAAATCAATAGAATAAAATTAAGGGCAAAATATTCTTTAGATTAATTTTCATCACAGAAAATGAGTTAGAAGAAACCTCTAACAAGAAACCTGAACTAATGTCTCAAACTAAGCTCAGATTTGTCAAGTGTGCAATCAATAGTCAATGTTATTGATGATCTCAATATAAACTGTATTTAACAAACATAAACATATTCATGAAATTTACTCAAATCCATATTTATTTTACCACTACGACGTTCATTTATTTTCACATCCAAACACTTTCACAGTTACTCTCTTTATTTCTTCTGTTTTAAACATCTGAGACTAAGTTGATACTCAAATGAACCATAAGAGAAAGTGCTTTAAAAGCCTTGAGCCATAAATGAGCAACATCTGATCATTGTGTATGCATTAAATGGCATTACTAACCTTGTCTGTTTAAAGTTGTTCAAGTGTCAGAAATACTTCCATTATCAGTCATGAAGACCTGATCAGTTTCAGGCAAAACCTGCATAGAGAGAAATGTATGAAACCACACAATATATTTATCTTATCACTAAAATAATGATTTAGACTTTTATTTATTTTGTTTAACTGTTTTACACCCCCCTTTATGTGTAAGGAAATATATTTTTATACTAATTATTAAAATGAATTAGAAATCATGTTTCTTTTTGATATAGAGCTTTCTCATATTAAAAACTACACCATACATAAGTGTATTATATAAGTGACAATGCATTTGGATTGGTCTGTGTCTTTACAGGAGCAATGTGTGCAGCTCAGTGAAGCAGCAGGTAGAGCCGCCCGGCAGTCTGAAGAGGCTGATATTAACCCCATCTCTCCAATGCAGCTGCCCGACTTCCAATGGAAACATCAAGCTGCCACCCCGGGGTCACGAGAGCACGACCTGGGCTCACAACGGGTCACCAAACGCCACCGCAAATTATTAAAGACCAGCCCGGTGGTACGACCACAAGCAAACTCTTCATCAACAGCAGAGAGATCTCGAGGGCTGTCTGAGATTCAGGAATCTCGCCGGAGGATCATCAGGGAGGTCTGCGCCAAGTACCGTAGTAATATTTCCCGGACGATCACGCCACACCACGTCTCCAGAATTTACGTGGAGGACAGACATAAACTTCTCTACTGCGAGGTGCCCAAGGCCGGATGCTCCAACTGGAAGAGGGTACTGATGGTGCTGGCCGGCGTTGCCAACTCCACGCGTGACATCAATCACATGGCTGTTCATTACGACAACCATCTGAAACGCCTGGACAGTTTCGACAGACAAGGCATCACCAAGCGTCTGGAGACCTACACCAAAGTTCTGTTTGTCCGAGAGCCTATGGAAAGATTAGTGTCTGCGTTCAGGGATAAATTTGAGAGTCCAAATTCCTACTATCATCCCGTGTTTGGGAAACCCATCATCTCAAAATACAGAGTAAACGCATCTAAAGTGGCTTTAAAGACAGGAAGCGGGGTTACCTTTCGAGAGTTTATCCATTACCTGCTGGACGTCCATCGGCCCGTGGGAATGGATATCCACTGGGAACCGGTCAACCAGCTCTGCAGTCCGTGTCACCTGCATTACGACTTCATAGGAAAGGTGGAGAGCCTGGCCGAGGAGGCCGATTTCATTTTACAAAAGATCAGAGCCCCCGACAACCTGACGTTCCCCTCGTTCAAGGACGGGAACCCAAAAGCGGCCAGGACTTCAACTCAGATCACACAGCATTATTTCTCCCAGCTGAATGCTTCGGAGAGACAGAGAGCGTATGACTTCTTCTATATGGACTATCTGATGTTTAACTATACAAAACCATATAAAGACTTGTATTGAAGATTTGAACTGCTGTGCACATCATTCATTCAGTGCTGGAATCTGTTAAGAGACCAATAAAACGAATCTCTGGGATTTCACAGAATTCCACAGTCACTATCGTTCATCCCTGACCCACGGATACACTTGTGTGTCAATATGTGCAATATGTGCACAGTTCTCTTGACAAAATGACAAAAAAGACTGCCAAAAACATTTCTTTAGGTTAAGACCAGATGCCAATTGTTGAATGACATATGTAACGTAATGCTGCACACAGTATATACTGCACAGGATTCACTTACTTCACTAGCATTTCATTTCCAACACATGGATGATATTTATTTTTTCCAATCTGTGTAGAAAAGAGATAAATGTACCAGAGTTAAATTGGTATTATAGCTTTCATCCCCCAAAAAGGCTTAATGGTATTGTTGTGGTTACAAACTATGGTAATACCATGCTAATCTTTGAAAAAGTGCCATGTAAAAACATGATACACAAAAATACAAGTAGCATCAGAAATCATGGTACAACCACACTTTTGGATTTCAAACTTTTATCTGCATATAGAACATCTCATGTCCCTTTAGAAAACACACTCAATGCAAACAACACTGATCTTTTCTGAGAAATATCTTAATCTATCTAGAATTGTAAAAAGGGAATTCAGAGGACTATATTTTTATATGTATTTGTAAAATGGCTTTCGATGTGATCAAGGCTTTTGTGCAAACTTATCTATAAGTCACTCATGGTGTGTTGAGGTATATATGTGTTTATTTCTGAAAGAATATGACAAAAACTCGCTCAACGTCTCTGCACTAAATCCTGTTAAATGATGTTTATTAAATAAGACAAGTGTGTGTGTGTGTGTGTGTGTGTGTGTGTGTGTGTGTGTGTGTGTGTGTGTGTGTGTGTGTGTGTGTGTGTGTGTGTGTGTGTGTGTGTGTGTGTGTGTGTGTGTGTGTGTGTGTGTGTGTGTGTGTGTGTGTGTGTGTGTGTGTGTGTGTGCGCGGGTATTGCTTAACTGATGTTTTTTATGTTAACTCGAGCGAGTTTATTTCAAATCACAAAATGTGAAAATCCTGTTCTAGAGCAGAACATATTCTATTTATTTAATGCATAACACCATCTAAGAGCTATATATACACGAGCATAATATATGAGCATAGTATATTTTTATTTTATTTTATTTTATTAGAAATCACAGAGTAGATTTATGTCATACAGAGATATGATGAATTGTGCGTGTACTACTGTACATTGAGAAGGTGTTTCACTGCAAAACTGAATGGGCTTTATAAAAATAAATGTTTATTCTGAAATACTGCTATCACCCCTCTGTTTCAAGACCTTTATGAATATATAGATCTCTATGATATCTAACATATACAGTAACTGGTGAATGTATAACTGTTGTTGGTGCAGAAGTGTATAAATCTGTATGATCTATAAGCCCTTTGCCTTATGTGACACTGCCAGTGTTTCAGAACACTGAATCTACAGGTGCGCCTCCTCCTACAGACTGAATAAACAGTTTGACATCTGCTCTTCTGTATGTTTTATGTGTCTTTTACATCTTCCATGAGCACTGAACAGTCAACAGTTAAATACTTGGTAAATGTCACCACAATATCAGTACAATCAGAGTTACAGTACAAATGTGAGCTCGTGTTTTATGCCCTTTTATGAAATAAACCATGAGGATGTCATGTATATCAATTATATAAGTGCTTCTGTTTTTAATACATTAGTAAGATCAGAACAGCGACAGAAATAAAGGTTCTTCCTGTAAGATTCCATCATGAAATTTGATTTACATGAAACATCTTTGAAAGTTAATAGAAACCGTACATTTGCAGGCACATATTTACAATGACAACACACACTGAACCAACCTAAAACAATGTGACAATGCCCAAACCACTCCGCACAACACCCTAGCAACCACTCAGCACTCTAGCAACCACTCAGCACTGTAGCACATTACACTTCCATTTCTGCAAAGAAAACTTACATTTTTGTCCTTTGTTCTGTCACTCAAAATATGTGTTCAAAAAATGTGTAAGTGATTCTTCGGAAAACAAAATTGATGTAGTAACTTGAGTCATCTACATCAGAAACAATAAAGAAACATTTTATTCAGTCAATGTTTTAGGATACTGATGTAATTTAAGTGAACAATGACTTCACTTAAGTTCTGCAGGTGAAATAAAGATATTTTGAAGAATGTAAGAAAATGGCAAACATTTACTTGCTAGGTTTTGAGTCAATTCAATAAAAGTGAAGCAGTGTCACTGTCGGTTACCAACATTCTTCAAACTATCTTCCTTTGTGTTCTGCAGACATAATGAACACATACGAAATTGAATAAGAAAATCATGAAAAATTGTATGTTTGCTTGGGGTATTCCTCTGATATTGTATTTATTACTGGTTAAAAAAATAATGTCAACTACATAGTTAAAATGTAGCTGAAAAATTTATTTAATGTGTATTAATATTGGGTGGCACAATAGAATTAAGAGAGAGTTAGTGTGAGAGAGATTTTTCTGTATTTTTATCTGACAATAGACTTGTTCATTGCTCGCTTTGAGAAAAACAGACTATATGGAAATATGCCTTTAAACTGCAAACTACTCTTTATTTAACTGGTAGGATGGCTTTCTTCTGCTCAAACTGGGAGGACAGTTGGCTTTGAGCTTTGTTTTATCTTGACTTTAACATTTGATATAGGTCAAATGTTTGTATTTAAGACAGCACAGAGCAGTTTGAGTTCAATGTTGCTGACGCTGTAAATGACTTCACAACACCTGTTTCAGGTGTTTTTGTCTGTCATCACATCAGATCTAGTGAACAGATGTGTTAAGTGTGTCCTATCAGTAAGTTTTATTGCCTTTGTGACTTTGTATGCTTCAAAAAACAACAATGTGATATGAGGTAAAGGACGAGGTATAGGATTTTGACAGGCTTTTTCTTAAGATCGCCTAGTCCTATAATAAACACCATATTCTACTAAACTCACAAGACAAGCTTGGGAAATATGAATGTTGTTCTTAACACTTCCGGTGTACTCAATGTCTGAATTTACTTGCAGTGCCCGATTCACCTGTTAAATGCTATTTATGACGTGATAAATCAGAATGAGTCATGAGTAGTATATCACAACAGTAGGTAAGAAAAACTCAGATGCTCTACTACCTTTGACCTGATTTCAATGTGTACATACGGTGGATGCTGCTTTATCCCATCATGTAACCAGAGCTGAGCAACTATTCCTCCTGAATAATAAGTGTTTCTCCTGACGCCAAGGTACAGGTTGCAGGTAATATGTCAAAGGTCAGGGGTGTCAAACATATGGCCCGCAGGTCGCACACGAGATTAATGAAATATCATTAAAAAATATGCAGCCACATGGGGTTCCATGTGCCATTAGGCACCCTTCACATCCAATTGGTCACTTTGGGTACCAGCCCAAAAGTTGTTGATTGACATTTTGATTTTGCCTCCCATTGAACAGCAGTCAATTTTGATGTTTGGCAGCAGAGTACAGTTCGCTTGCATGGGAGAATACTGCACTGAGAGATATTCCACAACTAAAGTATTTAAAGTAAGTCTTACCCTTTAGCCTTTGGTTTCCTTAACATGTTTTTCATTGTGTAACGTTAGGCTTTAAAAATAGATTAGGAATTAGAGAAGAGAGATCCTTGTCTGATAAAAAAAGGCTGACTGTCTTGTCACTGGATGTCTCTTCTAATGTTAATATGGCAGCATTCCGTCATATTCCAGTATAATTTCGACTGCAGTCAAAGAAATAGAAGTACAACATCAATGACTTGTTATCAGTTACCACGAATACATAAGGCTAATAAACTAAATGCAGGCATCAGATAGAAGTCTGACAGATGTATGTGTATTATCAGGGAAAGACATTTTACTTTACTTTTTGTAAAGTAATGCAAGTGTTGAATTTGATTTTAACCCCAATGTAAATGGCCTTATTCACTTTATTCATAAATATATCATTTTCAAATATAAAATCTATATCTGATATCTGGTTGTTTGTAGTGCTTTGAAAAGAATCAATCAAATAATAATTTAATTTTGGATGAACACACAATATACATGAGCTCCTTTATAAAAATCAAAAATATAAAATCGGTTTATTAATAAAATGTATTAATGAATTATTGCCACAGGATGGCAGCATGTGATCTGTTCAAAAATGCATGCTTTTTGTTATTGGAGTAAAGCAATGCTCTCTCTCTCTCTCTCTCTCTCTCTCTCTCTCTCTCTCTCTCTCTCTCTCTCTCTCTCTCTGGGAGGTTGGGATCCTCTGGTTCTCATCACTCACTGTGACAGGCTGCTATGGGGGGCAGTACTCTCCTATCAGCCCGTTGGACAGAAGCACACAGGTCAGGATGGATGGGTCTCCCTCGCAGGACGACATTAATACTGAGAGTCCAGAGAATTGCTTTTGGAACAAGGAACTCCTGCAGAGCCAATCACACAGCAGTTATCATAGACATGCCTATGGCAGAGAGAGAGAGAGAGAGATAGAGAGAGAGAGAGAGAGAGAGAGAGAGAGAGAGAGAGAGAGAGAGAGAGAGAGAGAGAGAGAGAGAGAGAGAGAGAGAGAGAGAGAGAGAATTAATAATTGTACATGCAATGCTTTATATTTTACTGTGTTGTTCGTACTGTGTGTTTGTGTTATCCTGATATAATATAGAATTATAAGTGAAGATGTTTGCAAAATTGAAAACCTGTAGTTTCTTTAGAAGAAAGTCTCACCTGCACTAAAGCACTTTTCTATCTCTAGAAGAGAATGAATGTGCCAAGGGTATTTCTCTACACTTGCTGAAGGGAATCTTGAGGCTTCTGGCAGAGTGAAACTGTGTCTTGTCTGGACATCACCCTTCATTCGCCTGAGGCTTCTGAAAGAGTCAGACTGCATGACAATTGAGTGAAAACTTATACAAGAATGGAATGATATGCCCAAGGCATGCCCTCTATCTTCTCTTTTTTTCCTTCACTCACTCATTTACATACATTTACTCTCTCTCTCTCTCTCTCTCTCTCTCTCTCTCTCTCTCTCTCTCTCTCTCTCTCTCTCTCTCTCTCTCTGTCTGTCTCTCTCTCTGTCACTTCATGTTTAAAACTCATTTACTTCTAATAATATGAATTTAAAAAAAAAAATACATTGGGACATTCTTTTATCACATGGATCTTGAAACAGTAGGCGTTCAATTTCAGCACAAAGAAAAAGTGTACAACTTTAACAAACTGTTTAGTTTGAAAAGTTATTTGTCTCAAAATAATTGAAACACTTTCAAAGAAATGTATACTTTGCTTTTAGGAACAATAATGTTGCGTGATTATACCTACACACCTATTTATTTAAGAGGATAGTTGTTTTAAAAATTGACAACATTACATCTTATGTTTTTAAAAAATCATAATACTATAATAATGAATAATATTTAATTCTACCACACAAATTTTCTGTTCCAAACTGAATATTTGACCACATCTACTAGAAGGCACTGTGTGTGTGTGAATTTATGTTACATCACTGGACTTAATGTCATTTTGTTCATGATGCTTCTGTTTATGGTTTTGATGAACTGAGATGAGCTTTATTGCCATTTATATTTTTAAATGTAATATATGGTCATTATCTGAGAGAATGATTTTTATTGATTTTCCTCTGTTAAACAAAACCTAAAATCAAGATTATAAATTTGCTTAGGTTGCCCAATCCCATTAAAAAAACTACGCCACATTGACCATGAAACATACCATGCTTTTGGAGCATATTAACTGTGCTTTACATGTTCTTAGCAATATTATTTCGCATAAGATTTTGTAGGTTCTTGATTTAAGTTTTCTTTCTTGATTGTGTTGAATTTGATGTTTGTGGATTTTCTTCGCCCTCGGGTCTTGAATGTGTTTGTTTTCATTTCTCTCGTTCCTTTATCAGCTTTATATCTCTGTGATAATGACTGTGACTCACAAACATTTGAATGAGATCTTAAAACATCTGCTCAATAAACATTCACATATTTCCTCTGACTGGGACAGAACACAACAGTGACACAACAGAAGAATATAAAGGACATTGAATGATCTCAGATAACCGTAGTAATAATAGTAGATGGTGAAATGGGGAGCTGAGAATAGACCAGCATGGTGACGGCCTTGCGCTTCCGGCATGACTATTAACAGCACCTGCTATAGGACCTGAAGGCATGATTGTTATTCTTATAGGGTCATGCATTAATGCATATGTCCTCATTTACATACACGCTGCCTCTCGCCATTTTGAGTGATTATTCTTTTGGCTGGCTATAATTCAAAAGCACTATTATTCAAAATATCAAAAAAGCGTTGATTATGGCATGATATAAATATGACATCCATCACTCTGACATTTAAAGAAAGGTCTAATGTGTTTCTTCATCAATGTGGAGCTGATGTGTTAATTCTACAAGAGCCATTGTTGGCTTTTATTGCTTTTATAGGAGGATTGTCGTGTGGCCCAAAGCGATGCCACCTTCAAAGACAGATGCACTGCGAAGACAGAGGAACTGAAATATTTCTGATGTTATCATGACAGCACATGATTACTGACAAAAACTCAAAGAACTGGAGAATACCTAACCATGTCCTATCCTGAACCCAAAATATGTTTAAATATGATTCATTCCTAAATGTGAGTTGGAATATGAGTCAAAGCGGCCCCGAAAGCACACGATTTTATCTGCAATACATCTCTGAGAGATCTGCTGTCAGATGTCATATAGAGTTCTAGAAGATGTCTGTAAGATGTTTATGATTTAGAATAGATATACAAGAGCTCTTTCTAAGATGTTTAGAAGATGATTTTACACAGCAGATGTTTACAGATCTCTAGATTCCTTAGCAGACGTCTTACAAACGTTAATGTGCTATTGACACAAAAGGACACGAGTCCTGATGTGAATCTGATCCACTTCCACACCTGATGAAACAAAATACATAAATTAAAAGAATTAACTGATGGCAAATAAGACACCAGGGGCGATTTCGTAAGCTGTTTAAATCTTTAAATGTACAACATCTTCTGCATACTGCTGTAATTGAACATTCTGCAGGGCTGTTATATTAATGAGGGAGAAATTATGAACAACTGTTCTCTCTTTTCTGTAAATCCTGAGGAAAACGAATTCTTGCCTTAGGATGAATTCAGGAAAGAAGGAGGGGCTTCATCTGCAGGGATACCTGAAGGATGGCTCTGTTTTGTATTATAGTTTTAACAGATGTTTGTAAAAAAATGATGTTGTAAGTACTGTACAAATCTCTCCTGAAAATGTTTCACCATAAGGGAATCTACTTAACTCTTTGATTTTTTGGGGCGATCTCAAGAGCACAACGGTTGACACAGATCACATTGAGGCCTTTGGCCAATTGATTCGATATGGTGAAGGTTATGGCCCACACTTTAGTGAAGTGATGTGTGGCCAAGTATGATGTTCCATACTTGGAATTTACGCTCTGCATTTAACCCATCCCAGTGAACACACACAGTAAGTGAACACACACACACAGTGAACACACACCTGGAGCAGTGGGCAGCCATGCTGCGTCGCCCGGGGAGCAGTGGGGGGACGATGCCTTGCTCAAGGGACTCACCTCAGTGGTGGTAATCCCGCTGGTACTGAGTCTGGAACCAGACACCTTAGGATCACAAGTCTAAGACTCGAACCACCAGGCCACGTCTGCCCCCCTAGACAATACATCACACCGCGGCCATATTGGACCCGGCAAAAGTTACTGTTTCGGCATTGACTGAACAGTAACATTCATTAAACAATTTCAAAAACTCATAATGAATGTGCGCTGAAAACATTATGTGTCAAATTACTTAGAATAAAGCTGACTTGAATATGCATCCTATATCATTATTAAAATGTAATAAAATTTTGTTTTATAAGCATTGATTTGGCTATATAAATGTTGGAAATGTAGACATTTTGGTGTCATTAGTTATTTAGAATAAACATGGCTCCTCCATTTATCGATCCAATATAGCAGAGCCGCTTTCACGCCGTCTGTGTTTCTCAGTCTTTATCTGACAAAACATGGCGGTCGGTAATTACCTGCAGCAAATACATAACCATTTGTCTAAAAACAACCTCAAAACCTCATTTTTCTGTACCAACAGCAGCTCTTCCCTTTAAACAGAGTTAGTTTACTATAAGAGCTCCAAATAAGCGATGTTCAGGACTATCTTCAAGCGAATCAACCCTTTACATGGACCAAAGAAAAAAATAGAGTTTGTCATCTGGATGGTCAATGATGTGCTGTTCAAGATGATGAAGTGACAGCTGAGAGATCCATCATATCAAATGTGACTCTTGAGTACAATCATAAGACATTGGTTAAGACAATTTAGGGCAAGCTGTGATAACTTGGTTGGGTTTTAAAGTTTAAATGATGACATCATTATTTTGTTTAAATATATACGGCCTTTTGACTCAACCTGTTTTTATCACTGGAAGAAATCTTTCGCTAACCTCAAGAATTTCAAGTGATTCCAACAGTAACTGAAACACGGCTTCCCGGTTTCCAAAAAAAAGGTGAACGGCCGTTTAAAGCAAAGTCAGATTCCAAAGTCAAAATTTGTCTGATCAAAAGGCAAACCTGTGTAACAAAAACCAGTGATGTGTTGTTACAATCATGACTTAATGTCTGCATAAAATCTGTGCCTGAAAACTTTCCTAGTGTGTGACGTCACATGGGTTCTATGGGAATTCTCTTAGGTAATCAGCAGGATTTGAGTGTGGTTCTCCAAACCAACACCGGCAGGCGCCAGACATCATGAAATCCTCCAGCATCAATCCTGCATGTAAGATGCTCAATAATTACAGGTCTCAGCACAGCATCAATCATTCACAGTTATTTACAAACAAACAAACAAACAAACAAACAAACAAACATTCCAATCAACAACAAACAAACATTCCAATCAATAACAAACATCACCTGCACACTGTGATGCCCTCTATTTGATCTTTCTCAAAGAATTGCTACATTTTTGGTTCTATGTCTCTAATCTGCCGTTGTGTGTCTGCACGGAACACGTTGGCATCTCCATCTCGCCGTGCGCAATAATTGAAATGGCGCACGTGGCTGCGGGCAAACTGCGCAATGAATGCAAGTCCATAGACGTCATTTGCCTTTAATGGCCTGCGGGAAATCTGCCATTAGAGCAAGGAGAGAGAGAGAGAATACAGAATACCCAGATTGGGGTTTAAAACGAATATCATTCTCAACAAGTTCCAGTGCCTCGAAAAGAATAAGACAAGCTGCTTTTCCTCCATCAGAGAGGGGAAATGTGTTGCCTTTGTGAGAGCCTGGGGGATTATTACATCACACGAAATGGCAATGATTAAAATCAGCCCTCTGTGCTTCTCCAAAATCTCTGGAACGGAGCGGTGACCCTGCCTGATGCGTAACCCGTATTGAACTTTACACCCTCGACAGCTATTTAACCGATAGAACACGACCCTAAATGAATGCGAATAATCCAGGGGGGGTGATCAGGTTTCCATGTGTTCACATGAGTCCGCTCCGGATCGAGTTAATTGTCCTCTAATCCCGCGGCCCCAGAGGCAAAGTTTGCGCAGCCCGGAGCGCCAACTCTTCTGTCGGCTCTGCTCCGTGATTTGGAAACGGATTATTGGCTCTTTCTCGCCGGAAGCAGCGGCTTTTCCTTCGAATATAGTCTGAGCTTCATACACAGCACGGGATCTGTGTGCAAGAAATAAGAAAAGGGGGAAGGAGCGATCTGGTTTCTTGGAGAAGGTGAGTAACTGCGTTGCGCGCTTTTGCGCTTCGGCTGCGAGCGCGTCCAGATTACAGCCGCGCGCTTTAATCCCGGAGACCCTTAATGGGCAGACGTGTAATCCGGGTTGTGGACACTCGCAGTGTGGACGGGACCACAATAGGCTGGATATTTTGTCGGATAGACACTTAAAGAGACAGGGGGAGGAAGAAGCATCTTCATCTGGACGAGGATTCGGACACCTACGATGTTTGAAACGGTACCGTTCCAGATTAAACACCCTTGAGATTATTAATGGAAGGGAGTTTTGTGCTCTTTGCATGCATGGAGAAGAAAAACGTGACGTGTATGGTCCTCCGTCTGATGTCATTGTGTTATCTTATTAAACAGCCTTTGGGCATTGAGATGTTATTATGAGGATATGTCTTACACCTGAAGGTTTTATGGTGGTGAGGTATGGACGCCATATTGTGAAATGAGCAGAATTTAAGCGGAACCCTCAGGGCATCGACCTAAAAACTGCAGTGTGTGAGCTTGGTTCTCTCATTTCATCATTCTGTTTCCACGAGTTTGGTCCTTAGGTCCAAAAGCCTGATGCAGTCCTTCTGTCATGCATGTTCAAGTTTGTAAATGTTTAAACAAGTGTTTGAAGTCTTTCAGATCTTTGAAGTCTGGAGAACACTGAAGTTTGCTATCTCAGACTCTTTCTTAACATTCAAGTGTTTTGGGTTTATGGTGGCTGATGTCCAGATATGAGGTGTCCACCTTACGGAGGGAAACCAGTTCATGATCATCAGATTAAGTTTTTCCAGTGTAGACAGTTGTTCCATCGTTCCATGTTCCAATGTTGCGGTGAGCCTTGTAGGAACTTCTCAAAACACCAGAGAATGAACTCATTTGAGGTTGACTTCTAGTACATTTCTTTTCTACGTCTTAGATTTTCAGCATTATAGTGTTAATACCTTGTTCATCTATTAACAAAGAAAGGGAGAGAGAGAGAGAGAGAGAGAGAGAGAGAGAGAGAGAGAGAGAGAGAGAGAGAGAGAGAGAGAGACTACTCCACTATATTCCCTTCTGCAGTAGTTCTGGGCTTTTGGTTACAACGCCCTGTAGCTGTATGGTGATTAGGTATAGCTTCATACCCCACAACGTCTTAAGTCTTTTATTCAGTGGGATATTTGTTATGTATCATCTTGCTTGTGTATTAAATGAACATAACTGCCTAAGGCTCGGTGGCAACACCCTGGAAAATTCTGCAGGCCGCCCCGAGCGCATGTCCTCCAGCGCCGCTTTAACAACTGCCTTCTGTTTACCATGTATGGTTAAAAAAACAGCCTCACGAATGAGCCACACAAAGTTGAACTCCGGTTTCACGATGAAGCCATCTTTTTCATGACAACTGGAATATGTTAAGTCGCATTTCCATCAAACAGATGTGGCCTCATGTGTGTCGGGTATTGTGAGGTGAAGTTCTGACTTGTGTAAACATGTCTTGAAGTTTGGACAGTTAAAGACTCTCTAATGTTTCATTGAAGTCTTTCAAAGCGGATGAAAGAGGAAAGTCAAAAGTCTTTGGTCTCAAGGCAGTAAAGCCAAACTGTGGCTTGTGGACACGAGGAGATTGTCGAAAGCATGATCTCGTATTTGTTGTATTATATTGTGACGGATTCATTGGGTGCAGTCAGCTTAGAATGGGAAAGAAAAGCAGCACACCTGTCCTGCACTTTATTCGTCTGTGGAACATCAAAACTTCAGTGAGAAACACTGAAGCTATGGTGAAGTTGTGCTCATGTAAAAGTGTGATGGTGTCTTTACAGATAAATGTTGTGGTTGCACAACTATGGTAAGGGGTATGCAAAAAGTACTATAGTATAAACCCTCTCTATCTTAGTTAGGGAGGGGTTTTGGGGTTTTGTAGAACACTGTTGGTGAAAGTGATTTTAAAGCTCAGTTCACGAGCACTGGTCTTTGTAGTTTAAACGGATGCCTGGTATTCCACGTGAACGCGCACCATGCCCTCGTTTCACAAACGCTCAGATTGGTTGCTTGAGTGTCGGAGGATATCACGTCTAACACATAACACGACCTTTAATTAGAATCTTGCCGTTTTTTCCCTCCTTTCCCATCCCCGCGGGCGAACACCTCTCCCCCTCTCTCTCCCTTTCTCTCTCTTTTTCTCTCTCTCTTTCGCTCTCTCTCCGTCTCTCGCTCGTTTGCTCGCTCTCTGCAGTGTTAATAAACATCCTCGTATCCTGCCCTCGGGCTGCACCAGTGAGAAGATGCAAACATACTTCATTAAAGCCGTGGCAATAATTTGTAAGCTAAATATGCGATGGGGCAGATGAGAAAACGATCTGATAAGACTCGACTCGCTCAAGGTGGGAGAGACACTAACGCACCGTGAAGGCGCATCAGCATTATTTTCCTTCATGGCTTTCCCGTTTGTCTGCTTCCAGGAAGGGAGAAGCATGTCTCGCCTGTCTCTGACCCGGTCTCCGGTCTCTCCTCTGGCCGCGCAGGGGATTCCACTCCCGGCTCAGCTCACCAAATCCAACGCGCCCGTTCACATTGACGTGGGCGGACACATGTACACCAGCAGCCTGGCGACGCTCACCAAATACCCAGACTCACGGTAAGACCCCCTGACCTCCACCTCCATCTCTCTTCAGTCCATTACACAGAATGTGTGGATTCAGCAAACTTCCTTTAGTAAGCCGCGTGTGTTTTCTTTTTACAGTTTTGTCTTGTTAAGGACGTACAGTTAATCTTTTTAAAGATTTTGTTTGGGAAATCAAATTTTTTTGTGTGTGTTATAGATAACTGCATGAAGTGTTCTAACAAATTGTTATGCCTAAAGTAAAAGACAACTTGTCCTTTAAAATTGGAAAACAAAATATTTTATATTGTGAGGTGTAAAAGGCTTGAAGGATTATTATGTGTTTCTTTATTAACACCAGGAAAGAAAGTTGTAGTTTATAATAATGAAATGCAAATAATTATTTGGCAGTTTGTCTAAAATATTGTTAACTTAATTTTTTATTTTTGGTCATTGTTATGCTGATAATATAGTAATGGTCAAATTCAAACAGAAGTATAGTTTACTTGTGCTTTTAGATGTTTGTGATGTTGAGTGCTTATTCTGAATTTCTTAATTTTCTGATGCAGATTTGTGACTATAGAAACAATGCCGAATGCACATTTGAATGAGAATTAGCACACCATATTTGGCTTTAGTGCGTCCTGATTTTATTTTTTGTAAAAGATTTTGTATGGTGTGCTTATTCTGTGTCTCATTTGACACGTAGTCATGTTTATGTGAATTAAGTGTCTTCTATTCAATTGCAACACCCCTCATCAAAGGAACGTTCACGCACATTAGTACACACTTTCACTTATATACACTAACCCCACACATGGGCACATAGGGGGTTAAAGTCTCAGCTGAGAGAGTCAAGTTAAAGAAGTTAAGTTGATGATGTCTTTTAATAAATCGATTCTTTAATGTAGAGAGGGAAAAGAAACTCGGTCTATAACTAATGTGAGAACATCCGTCTTCCCGCAGCCCAGACTCCTGGTCTGACAGAACATATGAAAGTTTCATGCACTTACTGAGGGGTGTTTCTGACAGATCCGGTGGAGAACGAGAGTTCATGAGCGTGCTGTGGGGTCAGAACAGGGCCATGCTCAAGCCTCATGTGTTGTGATCAATAGATGCAAAGAGAAGATTTCACATGATAGTGCATTTTGTTTCATCTTTAACCTTAATTTCCACACAATAGATTGGCTAACATGCAATTAATCTCAGTTCTTCCTCTCTCGTACTGAAGTTAGAAGATCTGATGAGTTGTTAACACTACAGATAGACATGTCTCTGTCAGGTTGGACTGATTAAGACAGATATAAGTTCTACACAGCCTGTGAGGTGAACAGACAAGAATTCACACCCTCCACCGACAGAAGAGACAGTGTTCCGAACTTGACCTGTCCTTTAGATTTAACACTTCACCAACAGGTGTTATTCTGTCACTTCATATCTTATGGCTGAATCTGCTTCAGAAAACTATTTGAGTTTGGTTATTTAATGGAGTTACAACCATATTTAAAAAGATATTTTGACTAGATTCATTCTCAACAGTACAGCGTTTATAGTCAAACTTTATGTTTAGATTTAAGTGTATTAAATATGTAATGCGCTAGGTTACTATAGGGTCATGGATATGTGACCAAGGTAAACAGTACAATTTATATATTAAAAATGAAGACTTTTATTGGAACATTAAGAATGAAAGTTGTTCGTTGTATGAAAAAGCCCAGGGACACAAAGATTGAAGGAACATGTGGCAGTCCCACCAAAACTTCATAATGTGTGTGTGTGTGTGTGTGTGTGTGTGTGTGTGTGTGTGTGTGTGTGTGTGTGTGTGTGTGTGTGTGTGTGTTTGAAAGAGAGAGAGAGAGAGAGAGAGAGAGAGAGAGAGAGGAGAGAGAGAGAGAGAGAGAGAGAGAGTTAGAGAGAGAGAGAGAGAGAGAGAGAGAGAGAGAGAGAGAGAGAGAGAGAGAGAGAGAGAGAGTGTGTGTCACCTGCTGCAGGTGACAGGAAAGAGAATCTCATCCACTCGGGTGCTCAGGGCTGCAACCGCTGATTTACCGAGAGGAAAATAAAAAGAGAGAAAGAGAGAGAGGGGGGAGCAGAAAGAAAAGAAAAACAGGCAGCATTTTAATTGCTTTTTAAAAAAAGTGCAGATGAAAAACAGTGTTTGCCCGCAGGCGCATGGTGAAATTCTAGCTGGAAGAATTGCAAGACCATATGAGAAAGAAAGGCCGCAGGCGCTACAGGGAGATGAGTATTGGTTTTTTATAAAGCATTTTGCATCGATTTTCAAAGGGGGGAAAGGAGGGAGAGAGAAAGAGAAAACAGAGACGCGGGAGAGCTTTAGAAAGTGCAGAAGGTGAAGTTTACAGGAAGATTATAACGGATGGAGCGATGTGAATGAAAACACGAATCTTTAAAGATCCACACCTGCACAACTCAATGAACTGTGTTTGTGTTTGCAAATCACTTTCATAGACATACACAACAGAAGAAAGCATTCAATAAACCGCTTCATGCCTTTGTTCCGTTCTTTACTTTAACAGGCTTTGACAGTCTTGGGCTCATCTGATCTGAGAACTGTAGGGATGATTAAACATTCATTCTACTCAAAATTAAATCTGAAGCTTTTGCATTTGTTATGTTTGGTTTCATTTCAAACTTCTTACCCTCTCCTGCTATATAATACACAGACATGTCTGCATTTCTAATTCTGCTTAAATGTGTTTGTTAATGTGTTCAAATACTTTTATGGCCAGTGTTATTTTACCTTACATCACTCTTGAAGGTTACAACACATGTAACATTTCCCATCATTTTAAAGTATTGAAAACATTTAAGGTTTAATTTAAACATATTTATGTTAGCTGATGGAAATTAAATAGACCTGGCTGTCAATTTAAATCACAACAAAATTTTAACATGAAAATGAAACTACATTACATTTAAATATATAACTGTCCAAGCTATACGATACATATCTTAATGTATTTGTTTGGTGAAATGTGATAGCTATTATTAATAAGATATTGATAAACTCCTATTAACAAATCGTGTACAAAAAATTGCATCACTGTTTGACAAACTTGTTTTTCTTTTTTTTTGTTATTCAACCTGATTTTTAAGGAACTTTGTATTATATTCAAGTGTTGAAATAACCAGTTACATTTTTTAATGTGTTTGTTATTTTGTTTAGGAATGTTTTACCAAAGGTCCCAAATTGTAATTTTTTTGTGTTGAGGCAAGAATGAATATCAATGTCGCTTGATTTTTATTACATCAGATATATTCCATAAACTGAGGAAAATAGTAATGTAGAAAGCAGAATAAGACGCTCTTAAGTCTCTACCAGTGTAAAGCCACCCACCAACTGCTCTTATATAAGGACATCCCATACAAAAGTCTCATGTACTGTAATTCTGAGACTATGTATTCTAAATGTAAAGATATTTGGCACAATATTATATATATTATTAGCATGGTTTTATATGTTTTTAATTCAGATTACTATATATGATGGGAGGGCTTTCTTTAGTTTTGTATTGTGTGTTATACTGTGGCATTGGCATTATTATTATTATTATAAAACAGGGCTAAAGTGAATGGGTTTCAGCTCACACTAGAGAAAGACTTCAAATGCTTTTGTGACGCCTTAAGCCTCTTGTTTTAGAACTGGAGCACTAATACGTTTCTGGCTGGCCAGTAAAAATGAAACAATAAATGCTAATTGTTTCATGCATTTAAAAGAGGCTGGCTTCACTCCATTAACTCTCTCTCTCTCCCTCTGTGTGTATGTGTGTGTTTCAGCATCAGTCGGCTGTTTAACGGAACAGAGCCGATAGTTTTGGACAGTTTAAAGCAGCATTATTTTATTGACCGGGATGGAGAAATATTCCGCTTCATACTGAGTTTCCTGCGCACCTGCAAACTTCTCCTTCCCGATGATTTTAAGGTAACAATTTTATTCTGTATGATGTTCTGTTTCTGAATTAAATTTACAGACGCAGGGATTGTTTAGAATAAAAAATATGATTATATATATCACATGATGTCTTTACAACTGTCCCCCAAATTAAAAAGTACTGGAGGGTTTTTTGTATTTACTGTAGTAAATGCATTAATCACTATGGATAGTCAATCAATGTTAAATTGAAATAAATTGAATTTAATTGAATTCTTGAACTGATTTTTACTTGTCGAATAGTTGGTAAAACTTAACATTAAAGTTGATAGAGATTTGAAAAAAAACCTGTTTGTTAAATAACCCACATGAATATATTCTAGGATTATAATCTGTATGATTTAAGGTCAGGAGAGATGTCAGATTATTCTGATGTTAATATTGTGTGTGTTTTCAGTTTCAATTCAGTTTGCGTGTCTCTGTTGTGACTGCCAGAATGGCTCACGGTATAATAATATAAACCTGAAGAATAAGTTTAGCATCTATCCGCTGGAAGAGAATCATTTGTATCCGTCTCAACAGTGTAAAAAGTATGCTTTGATAAATGAAAGGAAATGCTGATGTGTTTGACATTTTAATATCAATATGCTCAAAGTCATGATTAAATCTGTTGAATTGAAGTCAACAGCGATTACAATTCAGTTTATTTTTATACTGTGGCACAAGCGTAACAGAGACCTGTTTGTCGACCTCAGGAGTGAATTATAAACTTAATGTTCTCAATTTGAGTAATTATATTACATATCCACAGTCAAACATATAAACCAGAAACACAGCTGAAGTGTTGTTGTGTCTAGATAGAAATGATGAACTCTGTAAATTATGGACAAGAAGATCAGGATCAGGTATGTAAAAGTCATTATGATGGTTGTCATATAGGATTTGACCTACATCAGTGTTTGTTTGCTAGAATCAGAGAGAAGTGCTCGGCTCTTATATGTATTAGATAGAGACTGGGGAATATTTCTGTCTGTCTCTCTCTGTGTCTGTGAGATGTTGTCTTGCCGGTGGGCATTAGAGTCAGATCATTATTTTGGATCACAACAGGCCTGTCGGACCGCCTGAACATGATGTTAGCATCTTCTGTTTGTGTCAAAGCCTCTCTCTGCCTCTCTGAATCAGACACCAATGAGTCTTAACTGAGATCTCAAACTGAGCTCACTATTATTCAAAAGTCATTATTATTGAATGACTCCGTATGAGCTTAATTAACCTAAATACAGAGATTTTTAACCTCTACAATCTATATTTATTTACACCTCCATACTCTGATTTCATTCATGATTGATACTTAAAACACAGCTCCATCTTATCTTCTGAGCTATAAAAGAGAAACCTCTGAACTAAAATATTTTGACAGGAGATGACCAAAGAGCCGAACAGTTGAAGAGTCAGTTGCGGAATCACTTTGACTGATTCAGTGATTCAGTGAGTTCTGATTAATGAGTTTATGAAACTTTGTATGTTTTTTATTTGTCATGGAATTCATTTGATTCCGGCACTGTTTTATTCTTTTTTGAAAGCGGATATATTTTTTATAAGGAGAGTAAGTGCTTTTATTGTCTGTTTTCTGCAGCGAGCACAGAAACTGTAAACAAATCATCTTGTCGTTTACTTACTATTCAGACCATGTGCTGTGTATAATGTTTATATCCATCTTTATGCAGATTATACTGCAGACGCTGTACACAAACCCGAATCCTCAGATGCACTCCTGTATCCACACCTCACTCACTCCTGAGTGAGAGAGAGAGAGAAAGAGAGAGAGAGAGAGAGAGAGAGAGAGAGAGAGAGAGAGAGAGAGAGAGAGAGAGAGAGAGAGAGAGAGAGAGAGAGAGAGAGAGAGAGAGAGAGAGAGAGAGAGAGAGAGAGAGAGAGGGAGAGAGAGAGAGAGAGAGAGAGAGAGAGAGAGGGAGAGAGAGAGAAAGAAGAATGGGACCATCTGGACTTGTGGGAAATTAAGAAAAACTGAAAGGGGCAAAAAAAAAACTGGCAAGACTTACCCAAGAGCGAGTGAGCGAGTGAAAGAGAGAGAGAGAGAGAGAGAGAGAGAGAGAGAGAGAGAGAAAGAGAGAGAGAGAGAGAGACTTTGGCAGTCTGCTGTTGTGTGTCTGGATCATGAAACATTTCAGCTTCATACTGACAGGAGATTCATCCAGACGACTTGACTGTTGTCCCCGCGGGCACCACTGAGACCCCTTGGAGCAAAACATTCCCCCCAAATCCCAAAGCTTTTTAAAGATTCCCTCATTTATTCTGCGTTATTTATGGATTTGTTTGTTTTTCTGCATTATTTGTTTGCTGTATTATTTGAGCTCGGTAGAAGTCAGAGTTTCCAGGAGCGTCAAATCATGGTAACTTCTCCCACTGAACATCGAGTATTAAATTTACATTCCTGCAGGTCAAAGGTCACATCAGCATCCTGTTTGACATCTTTACAAAAATTCTGTCTATGAGGAACCACAGCTTTTATATTTGTTATATTAATGTTAGTATTACATCAGTCTCAACTATTTTCCTCACAGTTCCATGGTGAGATACAACCGAGACAATGGTTGGCATGTTTTGGGATATTTTGTTCTGATTTACTTCTATTTTTTAAAGTTAAGTTTTAGTTTTAATTTGTGATGTTGTCAGATACGATCACATAGATCATTGTTGATCTCATCTTCTTGAACTCAAGACGAGACAGACTGAGATTTCCTGAACAATTATTAACAATATAAACAATTAACATACTAAATATATTGTTTAAAAACTGTTTATATTTTAAAATACAGATAACGTTTTTTTTCTCTTTGTTGTAGGATTTTAATCTCCTGTATGAGGAGGCGAGGTATTACCAGCTGACACCTATGATTAAAGAGCTGGAGAGATGGAAACAGGAGCGCGAGCAGAGACGTCTGTCACAGCCGTGTGACTGTCTTGTGGTCCGCGTGACCCCTGACCTCGGCGAGAGGATCGCCCTGAGCGGTGAGAAGATCCTCATCGAGGAGATCTTCCCCGAGACCGGAGACGTCATGTGTAACTCTGTCAACGCTGGATGGAATCAAGATCCAACTCACGTCATTCGATTCCCACTGAACGGATACTGCAGACTAAACTCCGTGCAGGTGAAAACACAAAACCATCTTATGATGTCATGTGAACACACACGCATGATAGTGACACGATGAGCACCTGTAAAAGAGAGAGTGAGAGAGCATCCTAATTGGGGTAGAGCAAAGTCCCGGACATATTTTTATTCCCTCGAAAAAACAAAACCAAAGAGCCGAAGAAAAGAGAGAGGCTAGAAAATGATATGCATAATTTACACCATTTTCCTTTTAAAGACAACTACTGCTTTAAAAAAAGCGACTCCAGTGTAACTGTGCCCAGAGCGGTTGAAACACACGTATTGCATTTTTTAATACCATACTTACACTTTTTCAAACAGCCTCAACCCCTTCATGCTTCTTTTATAGATTTCTAAATGGCTCGCAATAGAATTAATTGGCTACATCAACTAACAAAACATTTTCTTGTGTCTCCGTTCGGACGCTCTCATCTTCTGTCTTATGATGGTTTTAATAGGGTCTTTCTGCGAGCAGAGAAAGTTTTTCTTGTTGAGCAATGTCTCTGTATCTTTCTCTCTATGTATCTCGCTGAAGATTTTGAATATAATTTAGAGACATTATGTGTCTTTTAAACCTATAAGAATTATTTCACCGTTGCAGTTCATAATCCAGTGATCTGTCTATGATATAATATATCTTATATATTTCAGTGGTGTTCTCTTTAGAGTCTCCTGCTTTGGACAATACTTTTAGGGCTATTTATAATACACACCAAATTTGTGTGAAATCTAATTCAACAGATTCTTTAAGAGATTATCTTCATCTCAACGCATGTGGTTTTTGGGGCATGTGATGTTATTTTGGATCTGGTTAATGTTAATTTCTATAATTTTGGACATTTATGAACTATTATTATACGCCCTTTAAACTTAAAACAAGATAGTGTACTTTCAATGTTTTTTTTAATTAGTTTTATAGGACTTTCAAAACCATTTGTTGCGATTAATCGCATCCATAGTAAAAGTTTGTCTATATTAAGCTTTTATCTTAATCATGTGTATAATTTTTGTGTAGTTGCAGTACAAAAAGAAAAGTTAAAATTGAAGTACACTTCAACTAAAAGGGGTCAATTCAGTGAAGTATTGATAAAAAGACAGTATCGCTGTCCTAGATCAGGCACGGGGAGGGCAGACCACATTGGTGGATATAGGTGTGTGCGTGTGTGTGTAGTGTTTGACAGAAGACATGTTAAACACTACACTTTTATTGTGTTAAGGACACAGTTATCCTATGTGATCTGATTCCTATAGATTCATCACTGCAGGCTTCTCACCACACCTCACCACAGACACACAGTTAGTGTGTGTGTGTGTGTGTGTGCGTACGTGTGTGTGTGTGTGTGCGTGCGTGCGTGCGTGCGTGTGTGTGTGTGTGTAGGCATACTTTTTTTACTTAAAAAGTGAGTGCCAAGAGAGATTGAATGAGTCTGATGTGAGATTTCAGGCGTTAAAGAAAGTGTCAGCTGAGTACAAGATGAAAACAGGTTAAAAAGAATAAAACATTAGGCCAACACACACATGTGCACGCACACCCATGCACCATTGCACACACATGCTCCCACGTTCCTCAGATCTTTCTTAAACATTCAGTTAATAGTCTTCAACACACACACATTGTCCATGAGATCCCAATAAGTGTGTGAGGATTGAAACCTGTGTGTGTTGTGTCAGTGGACTGCTTTAGTTTCTCTTTCTCATTGCAGCACAACATTTATCAATTTGATGGAAGTTCAATGACATCAGAGTTGATTTAGGTTCTCCATCACTGTGAGATATGAACAGAGTCAGACAAACTGTGTGTCTATGCGTGCGTGTGTGTGTGTGTGTGTGTGTGTGTCTGTGTGTGTGTGTGTGTGTGTGTGTGTGTGTGTGTGTGTGTGTGTGTGTGTGTGTGTGTGTGTGTGTGTGTGTGTGTGTGTGTGTGTGTGTGTGTTGGAGTCCCTCTGAGAGACAAACGTTTGTTCTCCGATCGTCTTTGCCAGGAGTGAAACATGTGAGATGCTCCTCTGAGATGTCTCTTAATCTTTCACTCTTAATGTCAAGAATTTGACTTGAAAATGTGAACAAACAGCTGGAAACCGAGCAAAGGAATCGGGATAGAGGGGGTCGGGTGATTAATTGACCCCTTCATGTTTCTAACATTTCGGGACGCACACTTCTCAGACACATGATGTGTGTGTGTGTGTGTGTGTGTTTGAGTTTGACCCTCTGTGTTTCCCGTCCTCACAGGTGCTGGAGCGTCTCTTTCAGAAGGGTTTCAGTGTGGCCGCGTCCTGCGGTGGCGGCGTCGACTCCTCACAGTTCAGTGAATACGTGCTGTGTCGTGAGGACAGGCGGAGTCAGTCCATGAACACTCCCATCAGGATAAAACAGGAACCCCTGGACTAGAGACACCTTGAGTCCCTCGACCCCTGAACTCCACAAACACACAACAACACAGACTCAGAGCTCAGCCTATATATGGGGGAATGTATTTTATCACACAGAAACAAGAGCAGCTCAATCAACCAATGAGAGGACAGCAACGGTCCAGACGGGATGCAAGCCCCGCCCCTCACTCATCATGCCATCGGTATGATTTATCGTCTTTACATGAAGTGAGAAGTGATGCGGGTCACAATGACAGACATCCCACATCGATGGACGACACAATGAAGGCACTGAGGTCAGAATGACTGACAGCATCAGGGGTCGAGGGTCAACTTGACTGTTTTTAAGTTCATTATCTTTGTTTATAAAATACGACTTTTCACACCTTATAGCATCACGTTGTATGCAGTTATCGGTACTAAAAATCAGTTTTTGTGTTATTTTTTTTTATATGAAGGATGACGGGATTGGTGGATTGTGTTTAAGAGAGATTTTTCCGGCCAGCGCTCACAAAAATCAGTATTACACCCTGCGGTCGCGTGGCTGAAGCAGTCTGAGGTTTAATGCATGCGTTGCAGATGACTTCCCTGCCAGTGACTGTAGTTATTCATATCATCAGATGTGTGATATCGATATAAGATCTTAATATAGAATCTTGAAAGAATTTGAAACCTATGCTACCAGTATAATGAGTTGAGAATAACAAAATCTGCCAAATATCAGAGGTTTGTGTCAACATCATTAACTTTTGCACTTAAATTCAGTTGAGACGCCAAGCGAGTGTAGAAACAAGCAGCCGGTGTGTTTAAAGATTCAGTGGAAATAATTTTCACTTTCAGCTCCTGACAGAATGAGGCTAGTCACTATGATGCATTAATTTTTTACACCGTCTTTGTGAATAAATCAGCATCATTCATTACCCCAATTTATCACGTCAATTTGTTTGAAGTTGTGGTTTTTCTGTTTTTGATGTCTCAGATGAATTCATTGTGAGGAAATGACAGATGTGTTGTATAAAGGGTGCTGTCTGACCGAACAAAGTGGTTTTCAGAGGTCATTCGTGTGGTCTGTGAAATGAATGTGTCTGCAGACTCTCAAATGAAGATCCTGGATTTTTTGCTGTATTTAGCCCACACTTGTGATAAGGCCCGACACAAGAACATTATGACAGATTTTCTCTCTGTGTGAAGTATAATTTGATTTACAAATATGATTGTAAATAATTGGATTTGTTATACATTCAAATCATTTCAATCACCAAAGCAGCCCATAATGATAAATCATCTTTGGTTTCTAACCAAACAATGCTTATAAGCAGTCGTTAATATTTTATAATCTTTTTATTGTGTTTGAATTGAATTTGTTTTTATGAGATCACAAATAAATGAATGACTGGACCGATGTCAGAGGGGTTAAGGCCACATGCTCCATTCTTCTGAGGTTGTGCTTAACGTCCAACATCCAGATCGTACATCTATTAAAACTGTTGTTTTTTGAAAATTGTTTTCCCCTTTAAAATATTTGCCTGAAAAACAAAGATTTGATTCTGTCCGTCCCAAATCTGTCATAAAACGCGTGGATGGTGTTGTTGTGTGTGAGTGTTTCATGGGTCAAGTGGTCTTCAGAGAGAACCGGATCTCCATAGGGAAGTCCACTTGAGCTGGTTCTATCATCAAGTCAGAACAGAGAAAATGACCAAATAATGCTTCCATGTGTCCAACATCTTATTTTCTAAACTCCATCCCAGCGGTACCCGAACACACAATTTTGCCGGACATCACACAAACTCTCTTTGTGTGAAAACAATGTGACCATCATTACCTGAAGTAAGATATAAGAGTACTTATAGACTTTATAAGAAAAACTTTTTTGATGTCAATGCTAAATCAGAGTAAATTAAAATTGGAAATGCAACACTTTTTGACAGAAACGTGTGTTGACCAATGAGAATTCAGACAGGTGAGACTTTTCGTGCTCTACGAGAAACCTGATTGGCTCTTTGATTACTAATTTCATTTTGCACATCTGCTTCTGTAGGTTTAAACACCGGTATACTATGGTAATATGTAAATTAAATAACATTAAAGCCACCGGTTGTGATGTGACATTGATTTCTGAAAACATGCTCTAAACAGAGATGTGGCAAGACTGATAAAAAGCAATATCATATGTATAAAATTATAGAAAATACATTTCAAAATATCTTACAAGGTGAAAATGATCATCAATACTTAATGTTTTAAGAATTAGACTGTTGTATTAAAGGGCATGTGTTTATTTACTTTTTTTGTTTTCTTGCATATTTGCTATAATAAAAAAAAACAGTACATTCATCTGATAATGGTTTGATTTTTCCTGCACTTACATAAAGAACCTGTCAGTTATATCCATGACAACTTATATACATTATTGAATTTATGGAGGGAACAAATAGTTGAATGTATTCTGACAATTTATAATCTGATTCAATTGAATTATTTAAGGGTTGCATTAAGTGTAGTTCCAGTTATATCTGTTCAGTTGGTTAAATACACAGGTTCCAGAGCAGTTCCTTAAATAAAATTAATTCGGAACATGGTTGGTGTGTTTTATTTCTCAAAAGATAAAACTTTATAAAGATAAGGTTTTGAACCACTTTAAAAGTTGACTAGTGGATATTAAATTTTTCTGTGAAATGTTCTTCATATTGAATTCAAAAGGTTTATTGCTGATGACAGTAAATGTGTTTTACAAATTTAAGTCATTGTTCCTGAAACATTTGTAAAAAATTATCCAACTATGAGCTTTTAAATCTCGGGAGGTTTTATAGTTTGTCAAAGAGAAAAATATAGACCTCGATTGTAGCAGCGTAAGTATGTTTATATATTTGCTTAAATGAGCAAAGGTAAGTGAACTTACATGTTTAGAAATGAAACACTCCATTTGCTTCTGAATTTAGACACTCGTTTCAATCGAGTTAAACATTTCTTGAACATGTTTGACATTTATGAAAAGGCATATGACCTTATTTTGTCTTCAACTATTTAAAATAGTAACATTGTCTTAATTGATGAAACTCTTTTGAGGACACTGTAGAACTACATCCTGATTTTCTCTCCAATGTTTTAAAAAAGGGAATGTACAGTCTAAAAGAGAATATTTCATTTTGAAATATGATGAAATGCTGGGCTGATTACATAAAGTATAGAAGTCTAGTAAACAGCTTATTTATTCCTTTACAAAATAGGTACAAATACAGAAGTATGTTGACACAAACAGAAATATTTCAGGATATGTACAGAATTTACCAAAAATAAGAGTTCTAATAAACACAAAGTCTTGTAAACAATATATACAAATTATCCATACATTGAAACATAAAACTCCAGCTGTGCACATCAGTAATACAATATGAAGAGATAGAGTCCTAATAATATTTTGGCTACAAAGCGTAAGTCATAGAAAGAGTTTCCTGCAGAAACATAAACCATAAGAATAAGTCTTTAAACAACCCAAGAAATACATTTGTGCTTTGTTTTCGACAGTCACACTGTCGAATGTGGGGAATGAAGAGTGTTGCCTGAAATGTGGAGGCAAATAACAGTTAAATATAAATAGATGTAAAACAAGAATTCCCTTCTAGAGCTTTATGGACACACATACACACACATACGCACAATACAAAAAAAATCAGTTATCAATAACAAAGTACAATGAGTGTTCAATAATTTTTGGACATTTTTACACAAACACACAACAGGGTTCATGGTGCATAGAGGGAGATAGAGAAAGAGAGGGTCTGACATTCTGAATATGATTGGGTCAATACGCAGAAAAGCCACACAGAACTTGACCTCTCATGACATCATGTAGAGCGAACCCTCACAAACGATTTGAGTTCTGAGCTCATGAAGAACACCTGCTACTGGTGAAAAACATTTAGAATAAAATCAGCACACATGAAGAAAAATAACACTTAGTAAGAATAAACCTAGGGAAATAGGGCAGAAGAGAAACAGTATAGATACTAAAAATGAACTTTTATAACTTTCAGAGACATTCAAAACTAAAAGTTCTCTTATTTTAATGCTGGTTAACAAACAACAACTTTAAGCAAATCAAATTATTCCTAATAATTCAAATCTCTGAATATAATTAGTCGATTTTGATTATGATTAAGACAAATGGAATTGGTGTTGTATTGCTGTAGCTCAGGTCACTGCTGGCCTGTTATGGACGCATAGAAAATTTAATTTTAAAATGTTATTTTGTCGCTGAAATATGGATAATTTGTACATGCTATTGGAAACAATGTTTATCATAAAACATATATACATTAAAGGTTTTGAAATAGAACGTTAAACAGGGTTCGAAATACTGAATTGGTTTGACACTGATGGTGACGTTTTAAAAATTGTTTTCTGCATAAAGTTTAGAGAAAATTTCTTAAAGAGTACATCAATCACTTTAAGGCATTTTGAAGACTTAAAGATCGTTTAGTGTAAGCGCTTTGTGTGTATTATACAACACCTATAAGCACGAGTTCCACAGAAAAAAAATCATTTTCTACATCATAAATATTTCATATAATTCTGTAAACAAAATCATCTTACTCAAGAAGTGAATGAGATATTTAGATATGTTCTATAAAATCCAGGTGCTTTTACCACCTTTGCAGTTTCTTGTTTAAGCAACAGTCTAAATGTAGTGAGATGTGTTCATACTAAAATACTAAAAAAGTGCAATATAATAATCTTGTTTTAAAATGTTTTCTTTCTGCCAAAACTATAGATGAAGAAAATGATTTTTTGCAGTGAGATTCATTCAAACAAATGAGATAAACAAACATAAAACAAAAACATCTGACATCAGCTTATTTCTTAAAAATTAATTTCATGAACATAATGCATTGAATCACATATGATTGGAAACATGAAGGACGACTTCCTTCTTTCACAATTTTCTGTAGTTTTCTATCAAAAGCGACGAAGACATCACAACATCACAGACACAGGAAGTGAAGCGAGCTGAAGGCACGGCTGGAAGGAGTCGATCCGATCATCTTGTCTGAAGTGACTTTGCTTGGCTTGAGCTACTTGAGAAGAGCGCGGTAGAGCAGCAGTGATCGATTTGTCTCTCTCTCCTGCTCCATGTAGAATATGAAGTCCCTGAGATTGACACGTGTTATTCTCTGTCGGGAATACTGCCGTGAAGAGCTGGAAGGAGCCGACGATCCGCCAGGAGAACCAGCTGAACTTCCCGAAACCTGACAACACACAAAAAACAAAAGTTCTTTGACTTGCATCTTTCAAAACAAATGTTGTATCAAACTGGACTTTCTATGAAATCCCAACCCACTATGGTTTTTAAAATATTAAACACATGTCATATGACAAAATCTTTATGTTATTTTACGGCATGGTTAGTGCAAAGTGCATTTAATCCCGAGTGACTTTGGGATAAACATCAACTTCCTTTTGGTGGGAAAATGTCGAAATCTAGTATGAATATTTACATAACAGCATCTAACAACCTATCAGTGTTATCAATTAGTATTAATTAACGTGAATATAGTTTGCCAGAGAATATACAAAATGTATATCACCCTGGCGGTGACTAGAAACCATATGGATTTGCACGCAGTTCACACCTCAAATACGTGATGACGTCACAAAAGTATAAATTGGTGTGTGATGTCATCCAGCGCTACATTACTACAAACTCCTGAAGGGAACACTGTATTGTCATTAATGTTCCCTTTTTTACTTTTTGTGTACAAACACACTATATATGATGTCATGTATAAACAATTATTGTGTGCTGTGACCAATAATATCTATAACTGTATTGCATTACGAATAAAATCTATCAAATTTCTGTTGGTAAAATAGAAATGTTTGATACAGTTTACTTAAGTGAACTGTAATATTTTGAACATTGTATCAGTTGTATTTCATTTTAAGGAATAATAGGTCAGTTAACTTTGTTATTTAAAGAAGACAAAATGTTGAGACATATTTGTTTATGTAAGAAAATCGTTATAAGTCATTAACCCTGGCAGTAGAAGGTTTACTTTGGATGGGTTTGCCTCGTTGGGGCATTGAACAACCTCTCACTTTATCTTATATATCACTTACAAACCAATTCCAAGCTAAATAGCATCCACATTTCCTCGCATTACACCATCTGAAACTATCCTCACATTAACCTCAAAGAACCATAACAGACATGATATGAAAAACCCACAACCAAATTGTCCTTTACCTTATTTTAGTGGGTTGTGCTAAATACTTAAGCCTCTCAACATTTACTTCAGTCAATCCCACAATCCCCTAAACTTCCTGAATTAAAAACACATGTTCTTACTGTACATTCTACTGTCTTACACCATCAACACTTTAAGAAGTGTTTTTTCAATTCAGAATCTAAGATATTGAGCTTTTCTGAATTGACTTTTTTTCTTCTGGTCACATTCACATTCCTCTTCTGCATTTAAGTGTAAACTGATGGAGACCTCAAATAAACACACAGATTCTTACACCATTGAGTCAGACTTCCATCTTTCTTGAATAAAGGAGAAATATCGGATGCTAGAAACCACATAACACAAACAAAAGAGGCAAATAAGACCGGAAACTCAATCTTTCTCTCCAACAGACATCATACAATTATACTGATTGCACTTAGTAAACACAAAGCATTGAGACATGGAGATGCTAATGAAAACCATCTGACATCAGTCAGTGTGAAGGGTTCAGGACCGGCCCGCTGAAATCAGCTCGGCTCAGGGTGGCCGCTCACGATCTCGTCTCATCTTTAGCGAGCTGTCTGTGAATCTGAATGGTGAAGTGCACTCAGATCAGGACGGCAGAGACCAGGACACCCTCAGGGTCTGAATACCCAACAGAAGAAAGATCTGTTCTAATCACACCAATCAGAGTTGACCTCTTATGAGAGGCTGCCCTGCCTTCTGTCATGCCAATTAATGCCAATCATAGCCTGGACCAATCAAACGCATCCATCTACCTGGACACAGTCTCCCTCACGTGTGTGTGTTTAAGAGAAGGAGAGAGACAGATCACAGACTAAAGAAGAAATGTCACTTTCAAACACATATCTTGGATGTTATTGCTCACATGTTTCTCCTAAAATTGTTTATTGAGTGTGTAATGGTGGAAACACACGTAGAGTATGGAAGTGTATATGAATCTGGAATAATCAAGATTTGTGAAATTTTGATGAGATATGTTTGAGTATATTAAGATCTGCAATAAAATTGACTTTTGGTTGCAGACTTGACAAATCTGAGCTCCGTTTGATACATTGTCGAGATCTCTTTGTGTGTTATTTCTGAGATTTCTCACAAACCCTGTTGTCATCTGTTTTTATAGATTTGTGAAACCACGATAAATTCACACACACACGCATGGGCACATACACACACACACACACGCACGCACGCACGCACGCACGCACGCAGGCACACACACGGATCAGTTGGTACACAGTCGTTCCCTGGGAAGCAAAATACACAAAATTACCACTAATTATGTTTTGGGATTGTTGAATCAGCCGTCATGATGTGAATTTGGCGAAGGTCAACATAGAGCTGAAGAAGAGAAAAATATTCTGCTTTTGTGGGAAGCAAAATCCATGAGGCAAACAACAGCATCTGTCATTTTATCAACGTGGAGGCCTCGCGGGGATCGTGTCACATGACATATCCGTCTGACAGCCAACACACGGATACCTCGAAACAGCAAAGAGAGAGAGAAACGGAGAGGGAGAGAGAGAAAGGGAGAGATAGAGTGAGAGAGAGATGAGTCCTATGAGAATGTTGATGGTCTAGAAAGGGTCCAAGGAGTCCAAAGAGAGTAACAGGACGTGCCTGCGAGCCTTCTCATCAACACGCACACTCATCACGCACGCACGCACGCACGCACGCACGCACGCACGCACACACACACACACACACACACAAAAACACCTCTTCACATTATAAGAGCAGAAGAACATGAGAGGTATCAAGAGCAGACACATACATGACTCATTATAACATCATTATAATAGTTTATTTGTAATAATCTTTATCTTCATAGTACTAACATACTGTTATTATATAAGTATTATTAAAAATAAATTAAAAATATTCTGGGATCTGTTCACCTTAAATAGATATTACATCCACAGTCTTTACAGAATATGCCTCTGATTTATTTATAAAAAAATCTTTAATAAATCTATTAATAATCATTTGTATTTTGATCCCATATGCCGTCTATAAACTTTTGACTCTTTCCTCTCTGACGCCAGCGGACGGCTGTACTAACAAAAATCATAACTGCCTAAAGTGTTTTAATGGCCACAAGTTACAGATTCCATCTCAGTGTGAATGACACATTCATCTTGTGCCAAACATTCACAGAAACACGGCCACATCGGGTCTACTTTGTAATGTACTTTGGGTTATTCATGTGTTCTTTTAATTGTGTGATGTCTGTCAGAGAGCTGAAGGTCTCCATCAGTCAGCGTCAGGTTCATCTTCAGTGGTTTTCTGCTGATCTGTGGCTTTCAGAGTTTTCTGTGAGCGGTGGGAAGCACAAGCTCTTGATGTTGAAGCCAATATTTGACTTGGCTGCAGTTTCACCTCAGGGCGGCAGGTTAATGGTCCACTTTACCAGACACACAAACACACACAAGCACACACAAGCACACACTAAGCAAAAGTGCAATCTCAGCAAACACTTGACACTCAGATAAGGTGATGGATGCATCCCAGTAATGAAATCTTCATGAAACAAAGACTTTTACAGTAATGCTTCAAAGCTGTCCAAAATTATTAAAAGTAAACGTAACATAAAATGACAACAACACAAAATACTAACCTAAAGAAGGCAAATACATTGCATAAAAGCATCATTATTTCAAAGCAGATGCATAAATTGAGAATCTAAATCAAGAACAATCCAGGAATATTACTGTCATGTTTATGTTTAAAATGCATTTGTCTTTCCATTATATTTGTTATTAAAATAATGTCATAATGCCAAAGTTAAAGGAAAGCTCACAGCCGTACAAACTTTGAGAATGTTTTCAGACCGCGAGAGAAGTTTTTCCATGAGGACTTCACCTCTCACTCATTCTCATCAACAGGGAAAAGGAGAGAGAGATACATTGAGATAAAGTGAGAGAGAAAGAAGCCCTCCCATCATGTCAGAGCATCTGAGCCAAGTCTCAAAGCTTTCCCACATGTCTACCTTCATGTTGTATTATCATGAACACAAACTCTTCTCTCCCCACGCTTAGAGCGCCCACACCAGCCTCGCCTCCGGCTCTCACTCTCTCTACGCTCCACCTCCACGCCGGCATCGGCCATTAATTAGGACCAGAAATTCCCTCTCACTTTTCCTCTCCTCCTTCGCCAGGAGAAAAGGCCGATGAGGACATTTTGAAAGAGTTAGCAGATGTCGGGTGATTGGCCCGGGGCGTTTTCGACATCGCCCGAGTGATGTATTTGATGTGGAGTTTATTCAGCTCCAATAAACGTATAAAGAATTACAATAATAATTCACAGATGTATATTGCAGGATTATATGTGGCGTTCTCGCTTTGAACTGCGCCACGGCAGCCAAGATTAACAAAGCCAAGAGAAGAAAATGAGAAGCTCTTTGTTTTTGGGCTAATGAAAGGGTCACAATAACCGGACGCATTTCACATATGCCACTTAAGAATATTCTCATTCACACACATTCACACAGGGTATCACGTTTGGTTTAAGTCTTTTGTCAGGCTTGTAAAATGAGTAAATGGGATATAAACTATAAAACTGCTCATTTGACTACAAAAAGTTCTGTGGTGGTACATTGATCCGGTATCAAATTGAATACGAAGATGATGGTTGAAGTAGGTTATATGTATAACATTTGTTTTAAAAGGAGTCAAAGAATTATGGCTTGTTTGTTGTTAAATGCAAAGATAAAAAAATTGTTTCTATAAAACATCAATACTCATGAAGCGCTGCTCATCCAGTCCAATTCACATAACTGTTATTTAAAGCCTTTAGGACAAAAATAGGACTGTCAAACCTTTAATCAATGTCAACTACATAACTCCAGTATAAAATCTTGTGTTTACCTCATTTTAACATATTAGACAGTTACATATCTTTGTTGGTGCATATTCATTTGAATATGTATATATGCACACATGGTATTACACATATTATTTTTCGGAACTTATCTTAAACAACATATAACTGTTTATTAATTTTATATTATCTTTCTATATTTTTTTAAATATATGGATTTATGGGGTATGTATATTAATTGCTATGTACAGTAGACAGACATATATTTTTTAAGTAAAAATTTTAATTCTGTGAAGATGCTAATCCAAATTAATAATTTGACATCCCTATGGAAAACAAAGTATTCTATTAATTTAGTACAGTAAATAATTTAGTGTACTATATAATAAAGTTAATATAAATACAACATAAAAGTCATTTAGAATTTTAGTATTAATATGTTAGACATATGTATATCTATAAACTACTTCAATACACAGACAAAATTTATATTAAGTAGATTTTAATAAAATTGTTGATTAAGCTGTGTAATGAATTTTAACCAAATTTAATAAAATGAATAAAGGATATCATTTCAAATGTGCAAAAATGTTGATACTATATATCTATGACATTTATGTGATTTATGAACACATGATATTATTATGCTAGTGTTTAAAAGACTGTGACTGCTGCACTTACATTAAATAATAAATATAATAGCTATAAAATCATACAATCACAGTATTAAATTATGTGTAGTGTAAACAGAAGAAAACTGAAGGCATGCTGGCTTGATCTTGATGAAAAATGGCAGAATTATGTTCAAAACAAACAACTGTAATTCGCTCCCCAACTAAAGAGCAACAAATCTCAGAAATGGCGGGTCGGTAAGCATCTTAATGCCCGACATAAAACACAGGGAAAAAAACACGGCTAGCAAGCTTCATGGCGATGCACGGCAACTGCAGAATTTCAGTCAAGGAGAAAGAAGGCAAAAAAAAACACCTTATTACTTTCGAACTCCTGCAAGCCATTTTGGTCTCCAAAGGTTTCAGAGCGCCCGAGGCGCAGTGTCTGCAGTGTTTCGGGAAATGACTTGCCTTCGCACGAACACGGCTATGTTCTGCCGCAGCCTCGCTCTCAGCATCCCCTCTCATTGCTCCTTTAACTCTTTCCTGCCTCTCCCGGCACTGACTCACTCACTCACTCCCTCTCTCTCTTTATCCCAGCCGTCCTGTCGCATCGTTCCGCTTAACCCTCACACCGAGAACCTCTCACGAGTTGGCCCTCTTCATCTTGTTTGGCTACATAAGTGTCGTAAAAACAAACACGGCGACACGAGGTCATGCGAGACGGACATAAGAAAGAGACGCCTTGTGAAGAAGGCCCGGTTCGACTTAAGCGAGGATTAAATCGGCAAACACGTAATTAAAACATCTCGCTCCGGGTCAGGAATTTTCTAATTAGTAGTGAACCGACAAAGCTGCAATTGCAATTTGCCGTGAGTTTGAGCGTCCACGAGTTACAGCAGAAGATGAAAGCGTGGCCTGAAGCACCAGGCTTCTCGCTCGCTCTCTCCCTCACCAACGGGGTCAGCCAGCTAAACGCCCGGAAACCTCCCTCGCATTTCAAACTTTAGACCCCGAGAGGAACAAGTTTCATGTTAGACGCTAAACAAAAGGCCTCATTAGATAATCATTATTAACATGTTTTTTGAGTTTGGAGGAGTACAGACAGGTACTATTATGAACTCAAAGTTCATGGAAGGGGAACGTCAGACACGACACTGTCAGAAACGCCGGGGTATTTATTCACATAAACAAAGCAGTCGTCTAGAAACAAAGTGTTTTGAGCAGAATCTCTCCAGACGAGCGGACAGGGTTGCGTGAATATAAACAGGGGAATACGAGCCCAACACATGCTAGCGGATGATGCTGTTTTTCATCCGCGCTGACCCGGATCTCCTCTGACTCAACGCTGAAAAACTCACAAACCATTAAAACAAGACTTTAGCAAAGCGAACAATTTATCCCAATGAGCATCTTCACCAGAACTTTCTCAAGTGTGTTATTAAAAATGCAAGGGGTTTCATATCTGAAATAAAGTGGATTGGATTGGGAATGAGAGCGGCTGTAATGAGCATCACGTCTGGAGGACCGTCCTCATAACATCCGCTTAATGAGGCCTTGTTGATTTTTCACTTCCAACATTTTAAAAGCAGTCATTTCCAGCATTGTTTTAAATGTTAATCCTCGCTGAACTACTAAAGATTACAAGCGAACCCTTTGTGAAAAAGAGCGATCGGTCCCTGAACAAAAACACTTTAACCTAAAAACCTCAGACAAGAGAAAAAGGGTGACCTGACGGAGGGAAAACACTCTTTAATGGGGACGTGGGTGCACAAAAGAGAGCGGGTACATACTGAGAAAACTTCTTTTAACATTGATGAAATGACATCAAGAGAAATATCAACCCAGAGCTGTCAAATGTGTCTCCAAACGCTCGACAAAGACAAAAACATCTCACTCCTGATGAATAACGTATAGACGCGTGCTTCAGAACGTACACGTGTCACTGAACCATTCTTCCATTGAACAACTTGGTTTTCCACTGGGACTTAAGTTTGCATTCTTAAGAAGATTCGCACAGCGAGAGTCACTTACCAAACTTTTATCAATGCAATGTCTAATTATAGTCGATATTTAAGACAAAACACATTTATATAATAATCATCATATATGTGATGGAAAAAAAGGGGTTGTGACTCTATCTTTAGTGGAACACAATTTGTTTTGTGTACAATAAAAGTCACAGTGTTTAGTGTTGTATTAAATAGTTTTTTTTGGTTCTGCAAAAGAGAGAAACAGGTTCAACATGAAATGATCCTTCATTTTTTAGTCAACAGTTTGCAATGAATCTAGTTTGGTTTATTTTATAAATAGTGTTTATGAGTTAATATACATCAAGCTAACTGTGTTAAAGCTTAAATTCAGCTCTAAGCTGAAACTTAACTGTTACACACAGAAGGCCAGCAGGCACGCCTCGAACCCGCACACGGCTTTCAGCATCCAAACCCGCTCTATTCAACTTTACCTATGTACAAACCTTATCTACATATTGACTGGGTTTAAATCTACACCCCTGTGTGTGAATAATTACACAAGAGTTTGCAGGGGAAGTGTTGAAGTCTTCCTGCACCTGAGGCGGAGGCTTGGGCGGGGAAACCCACAGGCATTGTGGGAATACACCTACGGCGCCGCCTGATATCCAAACAGCTTTCACACAAACACACAAAAATATGAATATACACTCACGAACATACAAATGAACTCTGAAACCTCGTTCTTGGCGAGAAAAGCAATGAATCAGAGCGGATACACGGCATAACGTGTGCCAGCAGAGCTTCTCGTGCCCAGACCACCCATAAGAGAGGAAAAAGATGTCAATCATGTTAGGCCGTTCATATAACTTAATGTGGTGTAATTGTGACCGTATGCGTTTGATGATGTGTGGAGGACAGAAGAAGATACCGTTCAGACATTTTCCTCTAAACCAGTCTGAGTTTAAAGTGCAGTGTCTGTTTGGTGTGCAATGGAACACGTAATTAAAATTAAGTGTTACAGTGTATCCAAGCAAAACATATTTCCATTTTTCAAACCTACATATAATATTGCATGTTTATCAAATTTCTCATCACACCCCTCATTTAAAGAGAACAGAAAAACACAGACAGTCTCAATCCATTCTTCCAAATCCAATCTTCAAGATGCTTAAAACAACCAACCTAAAAACTACTATACTGGAAAAAACACTCGGACACTGTAGTGATGTGAAGATATTTTCAAAAATTAGTCATGAATAGATTATCTAATAAATTCCAGTATTCCAACAAAATATTTAAACAATCAAACTTGATAGAAAAATATTTTCATTTTATTCATAGGACCTGCAAACAGGTCTCATTCTATCTGTGTCTTTGGATTTGACGGATTTGACGATTGATGGATCAAACAGACTCCTTTAAAAAATCACTACATGAATAATAGAACCAATGGAAAAATAATTTACTAAACCGACACTCTCTGGAAAACATCTAATGTGCTTTCACACAATACATTCACTCCTTAAATCCAACCGAAAGCATAATCATAACAATTTTATAAAGTTCATATTAACTTCTACCATATACAGTTTATATACAAAAAGTTTCTGTCATAATGTATACACCCAATCACTGCAGCTTATATTTAATGAGGAATGTGACTCTATCCAGGAGTACATGAAGATCAGTTAACTCTCTTCATTACACTTTACTATACATTATTTATAGATTGTTAAAAATTAAATGTCTGGATTCATCACACAGCAATATGAGAGACAGAGAACTTCTGAACAACTTACAATAATCTAGACCAGTACAGAACTTGATTATAATAAGATCTGATTATTTATAGTGACCCTGTGCAAGGATAAAACCAATAAATGTAAAACAAATGAACTATGGGTTTATTATGCCAAAAGGGAAGTAACTCTTTTTTTACATTATTATTTTTATTTGCACAGTTTAACAACAAATACAATGGCTAACAGTGAACCATAGTTATTTTGTTTTAATATTTTATGTGCAGTTAAACAATGGATTTTTTTATTTTGACAATTTTTGGCCTTTTTGACACGCATGATTTGTTTTCCTTCAAATTTAAAACAGCAGCTTTGAACAAGCGTAACATGTTCGCCTGCGTTTACTTGTCATCATTATACATGAATTTATTTACGAAAATCTACAAAACGAGTTAATTTCATAAACGACTGATTAGTCAAACTGATGTATTGTTTAGCCTAAAAAGAAAGACGACAGGGAAAGGAAAGCGTTGTGAAATTTGTGAGTTAATTACAGTCCTGAAGTAAAAAACCCTTCACAGACTGAACGGCAGAAACACACGGATTACTGACTCCTACATTATGCATTCACAAATCGATTCTAAATCTTAATTACCCGAATCACAAACACACACCGACTCTAATGAACTGTGCACCCTGTCATACACTTCACTGCATACATTTATTAACATCACGCTTACATTTTATTATACAGCCAATTAGACATAAACAGCTCCGATCTCCCAGGACACAGATCCATTGTATATTTACCATCCCATAATACTTTTACTTACTAATATTATTTGGCTGCTCATGAAAGATAAAAGATGCACTGTTCATGGAGAGTATCAAGAAGTAAATGAATGTAAAATGTTGCATTTTTTTTTATAATTTTGAGTTTTGATTGCAGACTGACAAATCAGAGCTGAAGACATAGTTGCGATCTCTTCTGGACACATTTTTCTCTTTTTTTCCCAGAGTTTTCTCCTCTTCATCTGTTGATGTTGTGATTCTAACAGTACTCAGTGATGTTTAGTTCACACAATATTTCATTCTTCTGTTGTCTGTGACCACATGAGAACAGACCTATGACCCATTTCTGTCTTCTTTATCGTAAGAAAAAGAATCTTGACGTGTAGTTGCATCTGCACAGCTCTACTGCAAACACAGCTTCAACTTGTCCATAATTTATGCATCACTAGTGGGATTTTTTCCATTAGAAAACATCGCTAACTTTTTAAAATTGATCAAATGGAGGAAGCAATGAACAGCGGGTGAGCAAAAGAGAGAGAGAGAGAGAGAGAGAGAGAGAGAGAGAGAGAGAGAGAGAGAGAGAGAGAGAGAGAGAGAGAGAGAGAGAGAGAGAGAGAGAGAGAGAGAGAGAGAGAGAGAGAGAGAGAGAGAGAGAGAGAGAGAGAGGAAAGGAAAGGAATTAAGCGGAGCCAAAAAGTGTGACTCGGATTTAATATTTTATAATTGCCAAGGGACATTCCAAGATCAATGAATTTTTTGCCCGAGACGCACATCAGAAAGAGATGTACTTCAGTCTTTTTCGAGAACATTGGTCTATTTAATTCAGGCGCTTGATGCTTGTGAAATATTCTTGCCTGGCCTCCGTCGGCCCCCTCGAGCTGAGCTGCGGGCACACATTACCACTTTTAATGGGCCGCCCTCAGAAGAGGCAAAATAAGCCAATAACCCGTCCGCGCTAATGGATCGGCTTGTTTATTCACTCCAGCCCTCTTTTCAGCTAATTTTAGCCGTGCCGTGTTTTTCCACCCTAACACGCACATAAAAAACTTTGAAAAACACGCTGCATCAAAACACAATCTACACGCCATATGTTGGTGGAGGACGCAGGCAGAAACGCTGGAGGAAATTAATGGATATTTGTTTTGCAAGGGGGAAACTCGGCAAGCCGGACACGTCGAGTGTGTTTTATTAAAAACACAGCGGAGGATTTGTGGAGATATCACGTACGGAGCGCCGGACACGGGTCAAAGGAGATGGGTTAAACAGGAAAAGAGGCGTATGAATGGACAGATTCATTTCTACTGGAAATGTAGAGATCCAGCTGGTGTGTGGCACAGATCAAACGGCACTAAATGATCCCTCATTAATGAACTAAATGACTGTGACCTAATTACACTTACAGCAGGATTTCACACGGATGATCCCTAAAACATACACACGGCTGACAGATGTAGAAAAGATGGAACTAAACCGTTTATTTTACTCAAAATAATATTTAATCTTTTATTCAATAAAAAGTTCAGATATCACTGGCATATACACAAACAAAAAACTAACCCTTCAAAAAAAAATTTATTAAAAGCCCTTTACTCTTTATCTGATGTCTACGAAAAAATGGAGACATTAGAGCCTCATAAGAGATCTCAAAAATCCCTCAAACTTAGCCCAGATTTATCAAGTATGGGATCAGTTAATTTACTATGGATTACTACAACTAAATCATTTACCCTAGACATCAGATTTAATGGAGAACAATGTAAACTTCTACTGAAGTCGTATCTGTGTCTCATATATCTCTCCTGAAAAAGGTTATCAATCTGACAAATGTCTCCATTAGAGTTTCAGAAGAGATCTCAACAATATCTAAAACTGAGTTTAGAATTGTCAAGTCTGCAATCTAAATTATTATTGAAGATCTCAATATGAACTCAAACATTTCTCTTCAGATTTACAGATTATTATACATTTAAAATCTACGTTTATCTACGTCCCCAACTATTACGTTCTCGTAGATTTTTGCTTTAATTTCTTTTAAGCAAATAGGAGGAGATGATACTTAAAACACCACTGAGACTTAAAATGTGCTTCTGCTTCTATGATCTCATATAAAAACAAAGCAATGGGACTGTGTTTGAGTCAGATTACAACCAGCTGAACGTCTCCATGTGAGATTTATAAGGACTGAGTGTCTCTGTCAGGTTGTATATGTAAGACAGGTGCTCAGGTTTTCAAGCTGAAATTCACTTAGACTCTTACTGAAGCTCCATCATCTCCAAATAATACCATTCTCCTCTTTTAATCAAACCTTCCCCTAACACATCCACCCAAGGCTTTTCAAATTAAAAGTCACTTTTAGAAACCTTACATCCTCCAGAGGAGTCCAGTCAAAAATAAAGAAGTGATTTTCTTGAGGAAGTTGTGAAGATGAAACTGAGAAAGGTCCCCGAGTTTGGTTACGCTTACTAATGTCCCCAACAGCACTCATTTATATACAGGTTGATTTTAAAATATATAAATATCTTTAAATTACATGTTTCGCTGCTGATTACAAATGCATATGGATTTATCGGTTCACTTAACCAACGTTGCGATTCACGATACGATTGGTCAAGAATCAGGATTTGTTTTTAACAAAATGAGTTGAAAATAAGAAATTAAAAAAGCGTGCTTTATTATTTCTCAATAAAAATCACTTCTTTGTAAAATAAAATGTATTTAATTACGGGTAACAAGTGTGCAAATTTTTAATTCCAATATAAAAATTCCATTAAAGCTTCAAAACAAATACAATTCTTCTTTTATTTTGCTGTTTAATGAACATTAATGACTGGAGTGACAGCAATGCAGTCCCTTTAAGAGCTGATGATGAAGTCAGGTTTGATGCACTTCATTCAACTCATTCTGTTCATTTGAAACTTTATCATCCTCATTTAATAATGTGCTTGCAAAATAACTTAATGTTCTTTCTTGTATAATCATTTGTTTTTTCACCCACGAAAGAGAAGTTCCTAAATGTGCCTAGATAAACCATACCGGACCCCTGTCGGGTTGAGCAGTTTCCCACAGTCAGAGGCTGTCTATCTATAATAGTTACTTCACACCACAAAACAACAATTTTATATCATGCCTAAATCCTTGAAACATTTTCAAATGATTAAGATTTTACAATATCATGTTTTGTTTTGCGTGTGATCACAGGAGCTCTCGCACTTGTCGCAGCAAGTGGGCCGAAAATCTTCAGGTCAGTGTGATTTGGCCTGTTAATAGTTTATTTGCGTCCAAACTGCAAACTTTTGAACAAAACACTATTTTGATTGTTTATACACTGCATCATATTCATTGTGCTTAACGTCTTCTTGCAGTGTTTGCACCTCACCTCTGTTTTCCTCTATTTTTTCTTCCAAACTTTTCACATACTTTAAACTGAATGTTGTTTGAACCGCTGTTCCGCCTGATTCGTTGAACATTTCTGCCGATTTGAATCGTCACTATCTTATTTTAACGATGTAACCGTTACCGTAAAGGTTAACCGTTACATCGCTAGAAATGAGTGTGTGAGAAAGAGTTTGGTCATGTTGATGTTGGCACTTTTCTTTTGCAGACTCTACACATCTATACACTTTCTTTCCATACTCTCATTTCCTCCTGCGCTGGCAGCTTTAATGAAAGATCATTCCAGCATTTCCACTTGTTCGAGCCCTCTGGCATCAACCTTTTCCACCAGCAGAAGCAAGCCAACAAAAATAATAAAATCAGAAAGAAACAACGTTCTTTAATAGATAACAACACAAAAGTGTTTTTCAGTAATGTCACAAAGCAGCGCTGTTCAACAAGACCACGAGCACGAGAATCATTTCACAAGAGCCCAAACAAACATTAAGACGACAAACTTCTGTTCATCCAAAAATATCATGACGGCTAAATAAATTACGCCAGAATAGGTAGAAATTTGCTCAAGCATTACTTTACTATTGAATAGCTCAAAAACAGCCAATGATAAGGGCCGATATATATCCTGTCTTTTTAAGAGTATTGCTTTTTAGGACTCTATAGGTTCAATTAATATATTAAAATAATAGAATTTTAAAAATACATTACAAGTATACAAGAACATGTATACTATTTTTAATAATAATATCTGATAAAAGACAGCCACCTTTTTCTATATTGGACATCCCCTTCTTCCAGCTGTGAAATAATTTGAAAAGGAAACAAACTTACGAGATTATGTAAAGAAAAATGTCCATATTTTTGTATTTCTTTTTTATTTTGGGATCAAATACAACCTGAACATGCATGCATGCATTCTGTGTTTGGTAAAAAGACAGATGATGTATTCTCACATGAGCGTGGGATGAGAATGTATTTCAGCATCCCTGACCAGCTCATTCTAGTTTTGGCTCACATTGCTGTTTGGTCTCTATGGCAAAAACTGCAGTGATTTTCATTCTTCAGAAACTTAATTATATCTACATTAACAAGGGAGGTAATTAATTTCTTGAAGACTGTATCTTTATCTGCCCTTAAGCACAACTTTGTTGTCAAAACGGTATATTTCACCATTATATCAAGGCAAAGTTTAAGAGGCAGCAATGTGGTGAAAGTCAGATTTTATGGAAATATTAAACACAATAAAAGAATAATATAAAAAAAAAACTTAATCACAGTGTGAAACTGCATGGTCATGTCACATTTGAAGATTTAACATTATCTCTTGTGTTTCTGCATGTATTTAAGGATATGTACATTTAGACATCATCACAGCACACCATTTTCCAGCGTGATGTATTGCACCTTCAATCTCTCTCTTTCCTCTCAAATCCCTCATGGGCTGCACAAAAAACCACTAAGAGGGTTTTATAGGGACGTGAGCCTTTTCAACGTAAAACCTTTCAAACCATGACAAAGAAATGTGTGTTATGCTACACAAGAGAAAAAAAGTTTGCTGCATGGTGTCAACATGTCTGAAACATATTTTCTGTTTACTGTTGACCATGTGAGTTTGAGACAGATGTCCACCTGACGGGCCGCATGCTGTTGGATTTACATTGACTCACTGGGTGTGTTACCGCTGACAGGACTCAACTCAATGTAGAAATAAAGAAAGGATAAGACATTCAAATGAGTTAGAAAGGTGTGCCGGTCCGGACAAAGATAACTTTGACATATATACGTCTGCGTATATACAAATGAAAGTTTTGCAGACAAACGTGGAATGTTAATCATGAGGTGAAATCAGAAATCGTTCATTCTGTACTAATATTTTTCTTTAGAGAGAAAGAAATTCTGGTTTGTTTATTTGTTTAAGATTCACATGTTTTTTATGCGGAAATATGAATCAGAACACAGATAAACATTAAAACAAATGCTTGGAGAAGGTGAATGTTTACGTTTATTAATATAACTCTTACAAACGTAAGAAATTAACAACCGTTTTATATTAATATGTTAATAAAATTCATTACAAAAATAAAATAGAATCAACATAGGCCATGCAAGACAAACTTTTTGGCCTACATCATGCTGCTTCTCCATCATCTTTAGCAGAAGGAGGGAGAAAACGACTGTCCCGGACCGTCCCTTGAGCTAAAACTAAGAGTGAAAAGCAGTGAAACACAGACGGACAAAACACCCGTGGCCTTCCGGTTTTGTCTGGGAAACATGGGAGGAGAGAGAAAGGACCAGCGCCAACCAAACCAACAAACGCAAAGAGAAAGAGAAGCAATTCAAGTTAGGATTGATTTACTTCATTAACCAAGATTACAAGTTTAACTCACAAACCAGAGGTCAAAAATTCTCATTAACAAGAGAAGTGAGGAGAACCGTGGGGCTCGGAGGCTATTCTTATTACTGACTACACATTTCAATCTGTCTTTGATGTTCATGTCTGTCTTTCTCTACACCGTCCAATTTTTTGGCAGGGAGGTTGATTTTAATTGTAGCTATAGAACAAGAGCTTGCTTTGCCTGTGAGGCTGCCTGCACATCTGTAGTGAGAGCATTTTTAGCTATACTGGGCGCAGTCCATCGCCCCGGGCGCATTTTAATGGTTCCACCCCCCTTCATCCCCGGCTCGGATTGTTTCCACGTGATTCCTGTTAATTTAGCTGGAGGAAAGGGCATCAGTTTTCCCCTTCTCGCTCCTCTCTCTCTCTCTCTCTCTCTCTCCTCTCCTCTCTCTCTCTCTCTCTCTCTCCTCTCTCTCTCTCTCTCTCTCTCTCTCTCTCTCTCTCTCTCTCTCTCTCTCTCTCTCTCTCTCTCTCTCTCTCTCTCTCTCTCTCTCTCTCTCTCTCTCCTCTCTCTCTCTCTCTCTCTCTCCTCTCTCTCTCTCTCTCTCTCTCTCTCTCTCTGTGTGTGTGCTTCCACCTTTCTGATCTATAACTAAAAGCAATCTCAACTAAATATTCAATATTAGGGTCTCAGATTTTCTCAAATCCAGATTATTTAACTTTCGTTTACACCTCCATAATCTTCATTTACACTCTCTTTTCGTTTTGTGAAAATGTTACAAATTTTATGAGAAACGCTTAAGAACTAAGTTGATACACAACTGAGAACCTCCATAACTATGAAAGAGCAACATTTAAACAATACAATCTTCTGGTTTGAGTAAGTGACACAGAACACCCTAGCAACCACTTTAAAACGGCTCATTCATTAACAGCCAATCACGTTGCATTCTTGGATTTAAGACTACACTCACACACCAAACATTCAGCAGAAACCGCATTGACTGTAATATTATTGAACAACAGCTTTACCTTTGACTATAGAGATCACATTTTATACAGTTTAACCTCGTGTACAGGGAAGTTTTTTAAACCAATTCTGCTCTTTTCTAATACTCATACTTTGTCCCACACATTGTCTTTGTACTAAACTTCAAAAGGCTGTGTGTGTGGAAAGAGTTTGTTACTGTGGTTCTTGCCTAAGAAATGACCTGGAGCAGGGCCGGTTAGGGGCCTCTCTCTCTCTCCTCTCTCTCTCTCTCTCTCTCTCTCTCTCTCTCTCTCTCTCTCTAATCTATCCCTCGGAGCGCTGTAAGGCCTCTTTGTTTGCTCTCTCGGCTCAGGATGGAGACAGACCGTACGCTCAACATGGGCTATCAGGTTCAGCCCTGCGGCTATCTGCTGCCTGGCCAGACAGGGGTAAAGGGTGGGGTGAATAAAGAGGGAAAAACACCCAGAATCACCCCGCCACCAGTGTTACCTGATTTCAGTCACACACACACACACACACACACACACACACACACACACACACACACACACACACACACACACACACACACACACACACACACACACACACACACACACACACACACACACACACACACACACACACACACACACACACACACACACACACACACACACACACACACACACACACACACACACACACACACACACACCACACACACACACACACACACACACACACACACACACACACACACACACACACACACACACACACACACACACACACACACACACTGTTAGGAGATGAAAGGGTGTTTCAAAGTGACCTGCGAGGAACACATCACAAATTATATTTGGAACACCCCAAACTGAAAACATTTACAATCACCCGATGCCAAAAACATATGGTGCACAAAATGTGATCATTAAGGTTAAATGGAAATAAAACATCAAGTCTTCTGAGCTCTAAAAAGAAAACAAAACCACAAGCATTGTTTGGTTTTGACTGGAGCTGGTGGAGTTTCAAGCATCTCTCTCATTTCCCCTCTCAGATTGGGTGACTGTTTCCGGACACTGAGAATTTTGTTTGGGGGTTATTGTAGCAGAACACAGTCCAGATACACCAACAATCAGAAAAAAGCAGAGCCTGCGCCCCGCGGCACATTTCTGTGCAGATGAAATCTCTGCTGAGCCCCAGAGTGAAACTCGGAGAAGGCCGGAATACAGTGGAGCTGCCGTAGCCCGCAGCCACTCCGTGACCCCCTTAGAAAAGTCACTTGCTCTGGAGAAAGCAGGAAAAACCCCGCGGGGCGGCACACGGCCCCAGAAGAAATGAAGAAATGAGACGAGGGTGAAACTAAAGTGAAAATAAGTTACAAATCCACCCACTGCCTGTCCTACCTTTATCTGTACACTCCATCTAATGATGTCTGACAGATGTCATAAACACACTTCAGAACACTTATAGTAACACACAATTTTTGTCTTATAATTTATTATATATCTCTTGCAGATAACAATAGAAGCCATCCAACTGGATTTAAAGGAAACTGTACTGGTTCTGTTGGTTGAACGTTATATGACCAAAAGATCAACATTATTACTGGATAAACACCCACAACTACATGAAATAATATGTAATGGCTTTAATGGTTAAACTGTTCACATTCCAGAAGCAAAGGTTAACATACTTTTTGCTCAACTTTTACTGAAAGCGAATACTTACAAATGACCATTTTCAATGTACAGTATAGAAGAAATTAAATGCCCATTTACAGAATGACCAGAAGGTATTTGGATCTGCATCACATATCATAATATGAATCCATATAATGATGAACCAGTCCTTGTACATCAATGTCACAATTATGTGTGTATTTACAGACCCCATAACCGCATTATTATTGAACACATAACTTTAGTTTGTGCAGTGTGTGCAATTTTGACTTCTGATCTGAATAATCCAGTATATACAACTTTAAAAGTTATAAACAAGGCTGGTCCAACGCTAAGAAGAACTTTCTGTTTCAGTTTTTTTTTTTTCCGACAATCAAATAAAATTGTTAAAGTATCATCTTTAAGATTCTAGGTATTATAAATAATATTTCGACTTAAGTGGAAGTAAAGTTTTGCCATAATCTTCTCAGTACATACTTTTGCATACTGTATTTAACTGGGGTGATACGCTAAACAAAAACCTTTTGAGTAAGAATAAAAAGTGAGAAAATAACGAGTAAATTCCAACAGTAAGTGTCTTACCTCAGAGCCTGCTGTAGGAGCACCGGGTGAATCCATCTTTCGTTTCTTCCGCGGGCCGATGGCGGCGAGCGCTGTCAGGTTGGCGTCTCGCTGTCTCATTTGAGCCAGTTCCTGCTGTTGCATCTGAGAAATAAAACAAACACATAGTAATGATGTAAAAATTCATATTATCATGAAAAATCCCTTTTATAACACTCAAATGCATTGATACACTGAACACTGATCCCACATGAAATAATCATCAACAATGATCCGAAATCTACTTTTGTTTCAGCTAATGTGTCTGTAGGTTCTGACATAAAGACTGAATAAAGCAGCATCTCCATTCTCTAACATTTATCCTCAAGAATACACAACATGTGTAGTATTAAGCCAGAATACACTCAGTTTAGTATCGTATCCCAAAATGCAGTGCGCTCAACTTGACCTTCAAGCTTCAATGTTGTGAACAAACCGGAAGAAACATCAACATAATTTGACTCATTATCAATTGGACTGGCAAATGCCAATAAATAAAACTAAAATCTTTTTTAAAATCCTTTGTGTGCAGAACACAGATAGCGATAGTTCAGTAGGCACGATACATTCTGCGCATGAGCATAATCATGTCAGAGATAATGTCAAGAATTCCCTAAACTATTGGTATCACGCATGCGATGAAACACTTTTTTGTAGGCTACATTGTGTTTTGCATTTAACATTTCACAGCGGGTCTATTTTGATGTTTTTAATAGTATGTGTTGAATGGCATTAGGCCTCCTTAACTTGCCATGCTTCAATCTGAGGTCAGTACTTTTGACAAAGACTTTTTTATAGGGTATATATCAGCTAATATGTCGATCTATAAAATCTAAATAAGGAAAATAATCCCTGTAATGGGTTTTACAGAAGACAATAAGGAACACAACATGCATTTCTGCCTAGACTATATGTTCTTAATTTATGAACTACAAAAGTCTAGGAAACGTGGAAACGTTGCGTGTTTTGTACTTCCATCCCAGATAATGTACCGACATAGCCAACAACATAGTGCCGCCTTGACGTAAAGTGTTTCATTGCATGTATGATACCGATAGTGTAGGGAAGTTGGGAACCTGTGATGTTTTCTACTATATAATAACGCGGATACACATACAGATCTTTCAGGTACTCTGGATCATGTACAGACACTTCATTCTAAACACAGCAACCGGAAGTGACATCATAATCTAAAAATCAAAAAAAACCATTGACCGACAGCCACCCTTCAGTGTCTTCTATCCGAAACCTTTGAAATGGAAGTGAGTGTGTTTAGAAAGATTAGGTGTGAATATAAATGTGTGTGTGGCTCACACTCTCTAATGTGATTTTTTCACTTTGTGAAATGTAAGAGGGGCCGGTGATGCCCGAGGTAATGTCAGGGTTCCCTGCAGGGCAGCCTCGCTCACACAACTCTTTTCTGAGGACGTGTGAGACCCTGAAGCCACACACACACACACGCACACGCACACGCACACGCACACGCACACGCACACGCACACACACACACACACACACACACACACACACACACACACACACACAGTCTGTCTGCAGTGAGAGAGTGTACTGCCGTGTGCCCGCTGGTGTTGTGTGTGTTTGTGCGCGTGTGTGTGTGTGTGTGTTGTAGAGCAGAAAGACAGCAATCAAGGCAATCTTTCATGTGTTTTTCTCATTCTGTGTGTTAAGATCAGAGAGTTTGTGATGTTGCCCTCAAAATGGTGAGTTTTAAAGATTGCTTTGGCTAGCATGCAGAGTGTGTGTGCGTGTGTGTTTGTTTGCGTGTGGTTTCCGTCGGGCCTTCTGTAGTGCCGTAACACAGACGTGACCCACAATCTCAAACAAAACCAAGAACCCAACATGTATTCCCTGTATTCCCACAACCCTCTGCAGGATTCATATCAGCACATCTCCCGACACACAGACCAATGACCCAAGAGATAATCTCGTTTCATCGACAGCCCGCTCGAGGATCACAGCGTCTCAACGTCTGCACGGCAGTTGGCACCACACTCTGTGCCCGCGCGTGCCTCTGGCTACTGCCTCGCTCTCAGATTTATGGCGTTGTGATAAATGCAGGTCCCGGCGTGCCATCTGTGTTGCCAGCTCTCAGAGCGTCACCGTTACAGACGAATCGACCGACGTGCACCAGGCACACACGAGGAGGAAATTATAGCTCAACTATGTGTGGAGTTAGTTAACCGCAGAGAAATACTCAGAAGAATGATTTAGTGAAGTGTTCATATATTCTGAAAGAGTTTAATGATTACAGGAATGGAAAACGTTCAGGGTAAAACGTACAAAAGTGTCATAAACCTCCAACATTTACACACAACCAAAGTATGACTTTCTAACAACCCGAAGTAACTGTTTTAATGTAACCTTTAGAGCAAGAACAGCACAAACAATCCAATAACCTTTACCAGACACAAATATAAAATCCCCAAATCCTCTGAAATGATCGATATCTTTTAGGGTCTGCTGAAAGATTTCCCTAAAGCCAAAGCTCTTGCCCTTTGAGCTGAGTGTGTACTTCTGAACACTAAAGGTCATCTCCGGGGTAGCGTTAATGCCATTACATTTAACACTGACAGACGTGAGAACAGAATAAACAAATCTGTCAGACATAAGGTCTAAAGTAAATGCTTTTTATACCATAAACAATATTGAATAAAATAAAATCACATATGAGATCTCTTAATGATTTTTTTAGATATCATTGAGAGCAAATAGAATTGCTTGACCATCCTTAAATGTTCCTCCGGAGAAATGGATCTCATAAATGTCTCAAACTGAGCTCAGATTTGACTTTCACTTCACAATTAGAACAAACAATTAAAACAAGAGCCAGAGCGACTCGTGTGCATCAAAACCTTCTGTTCTCTCTCTGTCTCAGTCCTCAGGCCAGCGGCCCGCGGCTCCACACACAAGCCTGCAGACAGATGTCTGTGTCTGAGCGGAACGAAAAGCAACGGTACGGTTTCACAGTCCAACAGAAGGGGGCAAAATCTGCCCTTTATCCTTCTGCCCCAGGACAAACTCCAAAAAATACCTTCACAAGAACAAAAGATTTATCTTTAAATCACATTAATTTTTTTTTATACATAAGAGTTTATTTCCAAATCTAGATCCATTTTTTAATAATCACAAATTAATGTGCATTTCAATAGATATCAATCAAATTGCAGATTGTTTGTTTGCATTAAGACGTAATAACTCACAATATACATCTAACTAACACAATAAAAATTTTGAGCAGATTTCGTTTTGGAAATAAATTATTCAGATATTACTGTTTTATTGCTTAAAAGTGAATATGAATTTGTACAAAGTTTTTAATCTGCAATATTTGAGGTCTTAAAATGCAGGGCATCCTTTTGGTTATTTTCACCTGTTTCTCCAGTATTCATTTTCATTTTCAAATAAAAACTGGTTTAAAATTTGGGGAAAATATTCTTAACATTCAGAAACACTGAAAATGGTCTGTTACCTCTGACCTGATGCAACACTATACAGATCTAAAATATTTCATTATTTAATTACATTTATTAACATTCAAAGAACTGCCCAGCAGAAAAGAGAAAATGCAAATAAAGTGCAGGAGGTTACTAGCAACACCGTCTGAATGTTTGGCAACGTTCTTAAAAAGAGGAATTTCCAAGCATTCACTGCATCTATCTTTCATCACGTGTTCATGTGCATCAACCTCAGGGGTCAAACAGGACTCAACACGTTGACCTCAAGAGAAAAAAAACCGCAGAAGAATAAAACGTATGCTGTGTACTTTTGAAACACTTGAAGTTTTGAACCAGAGATCTGAAGGTTGAGACTTTGAGCCAAAACCTAATTACACAAACGCCTCTGGCATACCTCAGGGGACAGGCTCATGAGGTCACTTCCTGCTCTTAAAACACCAATTATATTCAATAGATTTGCAGACATGCAGAGTTACGTGCACTTCGCTTGACCTTGACTAATAATCTACTGTTATTATTCTCAGAGTTATTCACTCGATGACATGAAAACAACCTAACTGATGTGTTAATATCAGCCGCTGGACTCTCTGTATTGTTTTATTATATATTTATTATATTATATCTCAGCAAAACTTATCCAGCGTACCTACGAGAGGAGATCATTATAAATCCAGCTTATCGAAGTAGAAAATGTGTTGTATGACACTCAGGGCTCTGCTTGGGCAAGCGTTCCCCTCTGTGTCTTTTTTTCTGTGAGATGTCACATGTCACCCATCTATTGATCAGGTATAATTTGCATCCACGGCAGATAAGAGTCGTGTGCATGGTGCAATGGCAATGATTTATTCATTTGAAATCAAAAACGCAGAATCTTCAGAGAGAGAGAGAGAGAGAGAGAGAGAGAGAGAGTGAGAGAGAGATATAAAGAGACTACAGGGCTCTCTGGATCTCTCGTTTCTGTCTTAGCCCGAGGCCAACGGAGCGCAAGTCCTTCTCATTAACAAGGTGAATCATGCCGTCGCTCTCTAATTATCTGACATGACAACCTGACGGTAACGTTCACACATTCAGAAATCTTAAAAGTCGCGCTTAACTGGATTTCTCTCTTTCTGCTCTTTCCTACAGATGACACCTAGATTTGGAGAAAACAAGAGAAGTCAAATGCTGTCTGCAGTGACCTCAGACTGTGAGGTGTAAAGGGTCAAAGGTCACTGTGACATCAGATGATACGTACTACCAATCAGATATAAAAATACTTATAAATAGAAATCCATTATCCACAAATGTGTGCCTTTTTAAAAAAGATTTAGATACTGGGCCACATTCATGAAACAAAAGGGAAAAACTTTGTGAAAGGTTTTTTTAAAAGTTCTTTTTTTACTTCATTAAACAGTTTTTATAGTAATTTTTATAAATAGATATTTTCTGTTTGTGTTTCAAAAAAAGGCCCAAATGTTTTTTAGATGTTTATAATTAGATGTTTATAATTTTAGAGATAATTGAAAATTATGTTTTAAATAGCAGATGAATAAATAAATGTATTGCCCATTGTTAAAAATAGTGTGTCTCACTTCTTTTTTCACAGCTGCTGTCATCTAATCTGGAGTCACTGACCATTTCATCTCTCCCTCTCTCCCTCTCTCCCTCTCTCCCTCTCTCCCTCTCTCCCTCTCTCCCTCTCTCCCTCTCTCCCTCTCTCTCTCTCTCTCTCTCTCTCTCTCTCTCTCTCTCTCTCTCTCTCTCTCTCTCTCTCTCTCTCTCTCTCCCTCTCTCTCTCTCTCTCTTCTTTACTTCTGATTCCCCTGCTGCTAACATCCCGGAGAGATTCACGTACAAAGAGAAAAACTTACTGTATGCCACCACACGTGTACATACACTCGCCTACAGGTAAAATCTAGCTTTGTGTTGTTTTTTTCTCTCATTACATAACTTTGTAATATTCAAAAACACACCAGATGCCAAAGGTATCGCTAAAGCTTCATTCTGTACCATTTGTTTCAATGCTTTTCTTACAAGAAAACTACAAAGCTTCCTGTGATCACAAACAAGTGAATACAGTCTGACTGCGGACACATGTTTAAATGTGTTATAAAGGATATAATGGGTTAAAAAGAAACAAAATCCATCACAGTCGCACAACTAAAACTTGTGAAGAAAAAACACGAATGAGAAAAACTCAAAACACTCCTGTCTCAGAGTTCAGAGTTTGATCATATAGTGAGCTCATCCCATCATTGGTCAGATTTTGGATCATTTGCTCTATAATGGAAACAGAAGTAGCGTGGGTCTTGTGTATGCATCTTTTTCTGTTTAGAAAAATGAAGGCTCGGTCCAGAGCAAAGCTGTCCAGACAACGCAACACTGACACAACAGAGAGAGACGGACAGACTAACAGTGCCTAAGGAGAAAAAATATTTGAAAAACAAATGATGTGAAGAGAAAAGCCAAGACGTTCCCATCTGACAGGCCCGAGTTTCATACGAATATATATAACGAGAAAAAAATCAGAAAAATACATGAAAGAACGCCACAAACAGAGCGATTGAGACAATACAGACAGACTGTCTTCATTCAGGTCAGATGAGGGAGGTAAACTACGCTGACTCACTGCTGACATAAACTCAAAACTCTATAAATACTGAACGATCATTAAAATACCCATATCACAAATATCACACTGTTCAGACTAAAAAATAAAACTTTAAAAACCTTTTTTTGTCATTTAGCTAAAATCTTAAAGAAATATGAAAACAGGAAAATAAAGCTGTATTACTCTTAAATACATTACATTTTATAAAAGAAATCTTCTTTATAAACCTCATTTCATTGTATAGCTGCTCAGAACAACTGCATTAAAGGTTATCCAAAAAATATTCACGTTTGAAATTTATCCAAAACGTATTGTATTGTAAGGAAATGAAACCTATCTTAACATTTAAAGACAAAAAGACAGTTGTAAGTGTGAGATCATAAAATCCTTTTCAGGTTCTGTGTCTAGTCTGAGATTCCATATGCAACCAACTGACGGAAATGAGTAGAGAAGGGGAGAGTCCGAGCAGTGATTCACAGATCTCATGTCAGTTAAATCAGATGATGGAGAAGTGTTTGTTTTCTATGTTCTGTCCTCTGTATAAACTGTGCCGTTTAGCAGCACCAAACACAAGCGTTTACCGTCACTTCTGTTACTTTGTCCTTGTCTGTGACACGCAGGCCGCGGGCGAGTCAGGCCGGAGGCTGTTGTGGTTTACCCAGGTGGTCAGCAGTGGTCACTCAGCGTCCTCTGCCCTCTCTCCTCGTGTTTAGACCAGGGCAGAGATGATGAATCTGTGGCCGCAGACGGTCTGTGTAACCTGACATAGTGATGTATCTGCCAGGCCTCTTCTCGCCCATTCTCTGCCGTGTATTTGCGGCTTCTTTCGCCCGGTTCCTCTCTCGATTTGTCATGTGTCCCCGGCGATCTCTTGTTTCCTCTTCAGATTGGTTATATCTGCAGGAGGCTCTGCTGATTGGGGTGCCGCCCCGCTCCGGCTTCATGACTCTTTTTTTGCCATTGATTTTCACTCAGGGCATTTTAAAAACATCCCATCTGACCTCCGGCCAAGGGTGAGGGCTGCGGATATAGATTCCCGAATGTACGCACTGGGTGATATTACAGATGTTTGTGGGGGGGCTGGAAATGACGAATGGATGGAAGAGCCGCTCTGATCAAACAACATCTGTCCATCCCACACACACGTCTTAACAGGAATGAATCACATGACAATGCTATGTTTCCACGACTCAATATGAACCCAAAAATTCCCCATCCTATATTCACAAAACTTAATTATCTGAGCTATTCCATTAAGAAAAAACAAGACAAACATATTAGAGACTGTCAATACCTGAGAAGATAAACTAATCTCCTTACAATCTCAGTTATGTCTTCATATCAGAAATTTCTTTTGTAAGACTAAAAGATCTTACAAATGTCTCCATAAGAGTGTCAGAGGAGATCCCGAAATGTCTCAAACTGAGCATAGATTTGTCAAGTCTGGACTCAAAGGCACGCGTAAAACTCTCCTGAGGTTCAAAGGAGCCACACCTGAGCAATAGAATGAGACACATAAGATGTCACACACTCAGTCCGAATGAATACACACTTCATAAATTCAGTGTATTGTGTGTTTGTGCGACCTGGCGTGGTTATGAGTAATAAACTTCTTTATCGCCATTGTACACATCACAGAGAGTAAAGGCAGCTCGGATTAACCTCATTATCCTGATGAAAATTTGGGCAGATGTGTGAAACCTCAACGACAGACGCAAACAGAAGCTCTGTCGCCTTCAGCCAATCAGAGATAGAAACCAAAGGAAGAGAAACGACCATGGCCATTACGCCCCGAGAGAGAGAGAGAGAGAGAGAGATAGAGAAAGAGAGAGAGAGAGAAAATATGAGAGGTGTACACTATGAGTGTGTGAGTGTTGTGTTCAATTTTTGAATGTGTGATATTACCTTTTCTTTGTATGTACTAATAAACTTTATATGGGGGTGTGTGGTGTTGAACTTGAATGTGCGTGTGTGCACTATAGGATGGGCGGGTTGTAAAGTTAATCTGGCTGTGTTGAGATGATGAGCTGCCTGCCACTTAACAGGGCGGAGATCCACTTTGATCACACGGCCCCAGGCACAGCCTATTACAAATCACCTCATTTACATATTGCACAGACTGATGGGAACACTACAATCGACTGTGAAGGGTTACTACTAATGTGGAGAGAGAGAGAGAGAGAGAGAGAGAGAGAGAGAGAGAGAGAGAGAGAGAGAGAGAGAGAGAGAGAGATGATGGTTAGGCAACTGATGATGAATAAAGGGTTAGTTTATGAAAGATGTTCAGTCATCAAATGATTATGTGAATAACTAGAAAAGGACACGTGTTCAATATCAACATGTATGCAAACACACATAAACTAAAGCAAGAACACAAAATACCCTTAAAACTGCTCACAAACATGCCAGAAGCCCCAAAGAGGACCTTAGCAACACCATGACAACATCCTTTGAGATGAAAGTTTTAGTTTTCACACACAAACAAATGATGGTGGTTTTTCAGATGTTTGTTTCTTCACATAAGCTCAACAGAACCGGCCTTCATTTAATCCAGTGTCACATTATCAGCTCCAACGACTTTTATTTGTCAATTGGCAGAGCTACAAATAGAAGCATTCCATCACTGAAACACTCGCTCATTCTCTCTCTCTCTCTCTGATCCCAAGAGCGGATCAAAAGTCTTCATGATGATAATGACCTCTGACTTTATCTCCAATCACATCCTCATTCCATCTCTTAATTTTACCTCGGAGTGCCAGAGAAAAAAGAGAAATGCTCGTTTATTCAAATCCGACTCCTTTCGCAGGACATCAATCAATAAAAATCATTTCGTCAACTTTTTTTTACGAGTCTTTAAATGGCGTTACATATGTAGCACAGCATGAAAAATTCATCCGGCAGAGGCTTGAAATGTCAGCGATAATGATCGGATCCTCACCTCCTTTGCCTTCTGCTTCAGACGGGCCTGTTCTGGATCTTCTTGCCGCGAGCGACTCTGGGAGAGAGAGAGAGAGAGAGAGAGAGAGAGAGAGAGAGAGAGAGAGAGAGAGAGAGAGAGAGAGAGAGAGGTAGAGAATGAATGAGGGAGAAAAAGAAAGAAAGCAGGTGAACATGTGTTGGTGAGCTGAGCTCATCTGTAGCACTAAAATAGTTGCAGTGAATGAGGGCAGATCTGATTTGTCAAGGACGGAGTGTGTGTCTGTGTGTGTATGCATGTGTGTATGTGCAGTTAACAATGAGTGATTCTACACCCAGAGGCTGTGGCCTCCAGACAAACACACACACACTCTATGCGTATCTGTTTCTAACACACACGCACGCACGCACGCACGCACGCACGCACGCACGCACGCACGCACACACACACACACACACACTCTATACATCATTGAATCTAACACACACTCTATACATATTTGTTTCTAACACAGGCATAGAGATGTGCACACACATGCATGCACGCAAACACACGTCGACACAAGCACACACACAATCTCTCTTTGTTTCAAAGAGAAAAAATGATGTCACAAGGCTCTGATAAAGTTTTTAACCCTCTTTCACCCCATTACACAAACAATCTGAAACATACACGAATACACACAAAGAAACATACTGCATTCCAAATGGCCTGTTATAAAGTGTGACATATCTGTGTTTCAGATTGTGTGTGTACGTTTTCATCAGAGATGCAAAGACTTTGTGTATGCATTTGAAAAAAAAAACATGTGTGTTAGAAACAGAAGTGTGTGTGTGTGTGTGTGTGTGTGTGTGTGTGTGTGTGTGTATGCCTGCTTTCGTGTGTGTGAGTGTCTGTTTTAAAAATTTGCTTTTGACTGTGTGTATATTTTTAACAGAAATATAGAGACTTTATCCATGTGTGTGTGCATGAAACAGAGACGTACAGACTGTGTGTGTATGTTTTTCTGTAATTGGTGGGTAAGTTGGTTTCCTCCTTTGACAGTCAGCAGATCGGTCGTTCTCTATCTCTGTTAATTGGTTTTAAATATATCAGTCAGTTTATATATCTGTGCTGAGAGTAATGTGTTCGGCCTCTGGCCCTTGCTTGCGTCCCTTAAGACTTCAGTCATGTTTTAAATCTACCATCAGATTTATTTTAGTAGCTTTGTGTTTAAAGGGTCAAATCATGCTGTGCTTAAAGACACAGAGAAAGAACCGCAAGGACAAATCAATCTCAAAGACAGCTTCATTTTCTATTTAGCCTTAAATCTCAACTCAAGACTGTGTTCTGTGGGTCAGTTTTCATTTATTCACTCTTTCTTTGTTTTGGTAACCGTTTATAAAGCAGCACATAACACGTTTGTGAGATTCTTGAGATGAGAACACACTCGATGTATTCTTTATCGCATTTTAAGCTTCAGCGGAGTTAAAATCCCTCGCAACTGTGATACTTCAACTTGCGTAACGTCTCGCCGCAGCCCAAAGTCATTGAGGTCGGCGTGGCCATTCACACTTTGGGTATGAGCTAAACTGTGTCGTTTCGGCCGGCTGGAGGAGACATAATCGCTGGAGCTATAGCATACTAACCCCATTAGACTGAAGGGAGGAGAGTAAGGGGGTCTTTACGGTGGGCCATCGTCTCTGAGTTAAATGAATTAATGACGGAAACGAGCCCAACTATTTCAAAGATGTGCTGCGGGCGACGGGCGCTGAGCCGAGAGGACACAACCGCGTCTGTGGGTAACTGGAGGTTGTCTGGGGTTATCCAGGACTTCTGCTCACTTCACATGTACTGTAAGAACGGCTGCATGTACTGTAAGAATATTTATATTTATTCTGCTACTCTTTTATTAATAAAGGCAATATATAGAGTGATCATTATCATTATTTATTCAACCTCTTGTCATTTCAAACCTGTATGACTTTCTTCTCAGAAGAACACAAAAAGATAATGTAAGGAATGTTGGTGACTGAACAGTATGAACGCAAAACCCATGTATGTGAAGTGATGCCAGCTCCAAACATTCTTCAAAATATCTTCTTTGCATAAAAAATGCAAGTTTCAAATGAAGGGTGAGTAAATGAGGAAAATCTTTCGTGACGGTTTTCAACATTTGATAGAATGCCTGCATGTAGACTTCCAGAGGACGAGAAACCCTTTTTTAAATAAAGACATGGGTCTTTAAAGTCAAAATAGCCAAATATCCAGCAATCAATCAATTTATTAACAAATAAATATGTGTAATAGACAATGAATCAATCTATTGGTCAATAAATCAGTCTAATAGTTAACGAAACAAAGTCTAAGTCAATTAATACATTAATTAGTCAATGAATTAATTTATAAGTAAAAAAATAACTATACAGCAAATTAATCGATGGTTTACTCAAAAATATTCTGGGATTTTGTATGCATTTTATCTAGTAGAATTGCTTGGCCAATGATCATTACACCTATAAACAGATCTTAGTTCAACTCTTCATTTATCCGTCCAATTTAAAAAAAACTGAACAATGTGAATGTGAATATATAGTCATTAATGAGTGTTTTTGGATGATGAGACTCAGTCTCACCTTCGCTGCTCTGAGAAGAATCTCTCGCTCTCTCTCGTCCTTCCTCTGTTTCTCCATCCGCTCTAACTGCTCGAAAAACTTGAGTTGCGTTCGAACATCAGACGCCTGTTCATACCATTCATCCTCCTGTAGAGAGATAGAGGTCAGGATGTTTCACATATTTATGAGTCACTCGTGAGAAAACTTTCTACAGAGGCAGGTGGGACACAAGTTTGCGAGGACGAAAGCAAAAAAACATGTTTACTTCACAATCGACCCTTGTTTTATTTACGTCTCCTGTCACTCTCACCGCCATCTGAGGCTCTTTTCATTTTCAGACGGTGTTATCGTTCTTCTCATCCCTTTCTGCCCTTTGTTGGGCGCTCATGTTTTTTTGCTGATGTCGACAGACACCTCGCACGCCTCATTTAGGAAGCAGCCAAACACAAACCAACAAAACAAAAAGCCACAACACTTCCTAAACACAGCGAGAGAGAAAGTATGGCCACGGTGGCATTCCTCTCCGCCCTGTACACAAATAAACAGATTTGAAAGAGCTCTGTCGCCTGCTTTTCCTTCTTTGTGGCTTTGTTTTGTTGCATCTCAGGTTTCTATTAATATGAAAGAAGGCGCATTTAATACGCTGGGCTCCACTCTCGAGTCGGACTCTTTTGCTGTCGGTTTGAATATGAAATTGTTTACCTGTTTGTTTATTCTCTTTGTTTTTTATAATCCCAAACATTTTCATTTTGACATCAGTATTCAGTTACACTAAATGTGCTTGTATAATTTAAAATGATATAAGGAAAAAGTAAATGGGTGTTTTTCAATGAAGGTATTTTTTTATTAGAATCAAACTACATTCCTTTTAAAACAATTTTTCATTTTATCTTAGGTCTAATGGTTTTGTCTCAGAACCAAATATCCACCAACATTATTTGACCATTTACATAAAAAACTGTATTAATAAAGAGTTTTGTAAAAGAGACCCTTTAAAATTACCTATTTACCTATATACCTGTTTGTTTTCTGTAATTTTCAAGGTTTTTTCCATGTATTAATACTATTTAAATATCAAAACAATAACACTTTGATTGAAATTACTTAGAATGCACACTAAAATATTAAAAAATGATTAAAATTAATACAATAAAGACTTAATATAGGTTTAAAACACATCCCTTTAATGCTAATTGTTTTGAAAATTTTGATATCACAACTTAAAATATCGATTCATCACGAATAGTTTAAAAAGTATATTATAAATGATAAAAAATTTACATATAAACAGATAAATCTATTAAATAACAAACAGTAGATCTGTAAACAAACAAAATTAAATGATGAAGTTATTTTGTTCATTTGTTAAATATGATGTAAGTTTCATGTTATCACAATATTACTCACTGTAACCAGTGTAATGTTTTTGCATAAATGTTTGTTATTCTCTTAAAACTTAATGTTTTGAAAGAGTTGATGGTGTTCTTGGTAATGATGTTGGTTTTGTTTGTGGGACGTGCAGACGAACGAAACAATGTGTGTTTGTGTCTGTCAGACGATGTTAACGTTGTTGTAGGAAAAATCCTCTAAACCTCCACAAGTTTATTTATACATATGCATATACAACATGAAGGCGTTTCTCCCTCGTACCTTACACGAGTCCATTCTGTGTTGAGCGATGGTGGATACTTTCTCCAGTACGGTTCGTAATCTAGACTGGGTTGCGTGAGAGATGAAGTTCACCGCCTCCAGCGCCACTTCTGTCAGCCCAAACCTCTTAGCTGAAACCAGAAAGACACAAACGCAGATGTTTGAAAAAAATACCAAATAATCAAACAAAAAGCATCACAGGACAGATGTTTGGAAAACCTTTAGATAGAAAAAAAAATGAACTGTCTTATCTTATAAATCTTTGACAAAAAGGTACAATATGTGTTGAGAAAATAAAGGGGTTGTTTTGATGAACTGACATGACCGATTTAAAACACAAATATGGAGAGAAATCATTGTCTAGCTCCTCTGGTCCACCGCCAAACCTGACATTTCAGAAAAATTCGTCTTCGTGGTTTGGAAAGACAGTAAAGCACAGCATTAAGGAAATTTCTGATTTGTTCTGTTTACATTTCCTGGTCTCCAAATTTTGTAAAATTATATATATATATATATATATATATATATATATATATATATATATGTACATGTTTTCTTAATAAGGTAGAAACAAAAAAAGTATATATTTAGAGTAATATATTTTGCTCAATGTGTTTTTTCACATAAAGGAAAATGAATGTAACGAGAAGAGATCATAATTTTGGTCTTGAGAGAATAAGATGAGAAATGTTTAAAATCACATTCATTCAGTTTTTTTTTTTGAAATTGAGCTCAACTTGAGACATTGTTGAGATGTCTTTTGAAGCAAGAAAGGGGACACAGATGAGAACGGAGAATCTTTAAAGATCAATATATTCCACTTTATTCACTGTATTTCTGTCGAGAAGAAACATTTGAGAACTTAAAAAATTTCATTTAAGAAAGAAGTGAAAGAAAAGTGGGGAAAAATACATCTCTTTTCTATGAGTAACAGGGTTAAAAACTTTCTCTTTAATTAGTGCCGGAGTTTCAGACCTTCAGCAGGCTTGTGTCTATACTATCCTCGTCTTTAATTCCCAATTAACATAAATTCTCTTTCTGCTGTTATTTTAAGAAAACCACACCAAATTATTTAAATCAGCCGCTTAACGCGCTGAGAGTTTCCTTAATGACTTCTAAGCAGAAGTAGAATGAAAAAATAAACTGCAGTCTTATGATGTTAGGAGAAAGATTTCAGATTCTTAAAGTCACGGCTCTTAAAAAATAACACTGGAAAGAACTATATTCATTAAAAACTCGGGATGGCATACTAATGCTGTATTTTTTTAAGGATAAAGAGGTAAAGAGACGTCTAAGAGCTTGAAATGTATTTGTGCGCGCGCGCGCGTGTGTGTGTGTGTGTGTGTGGTTGTGTGTGTGTGGTTGTGTGTGTGTGCATCTGTTATTCTCTCACACTGAGTCGAGGTGGCAGCTTTTATACCTCCTTTGGTTTTCTGTCACCTAAGAGTTCTCTAGCAGCCCATCAAGAACACAAAACACTGTACTGGCCAGCAGGGGGCGCTCTGACCCCCCCACCCTCATCTGCCCTTGAGAAATATCTGCATGTTTCTAACCCGCTTCCAGACACAAACCACCACACTGAGATGTCTTATAAGTGTTGATACCTCCAGCGTCTGAAACTTTACTAAAATTCAATCTGAAGCATCACAAGTGTTGTATCTAGTGTTAATCTGCATCTAGAAGTTTGGTGTACTCCAAAATGTAACGCTCATCAGAACATCCTGTATCAGGGCTGATGGTAAAAAGTGTGTGTGACAGCGTACCTGTCTCCAGTATCCGTCGATGTAACAGACCTGTAGGCAAAGAAGGCCTCGTCTTTACAGGAGCGGATCTGTGTCCCCACCAACTCCGAGTTCGTGGCTAAAATACGAGCGCTCTCTTCATTCAGATTCACTCCGGCCATAGACGCCACATCATTAATATCATCATCATCCCTGAAACACATTATAAATGTATGTTATTTTCTTATACACCTGTACAAACATAATATTTAACAATTTTTATAGATCACATGTTTTTTATCATGGCTCATGAGATTCTCAGGTGGGTTTACTCAGATGTAAATGATTGTAAATGAATCTGGATTTTAGTCAATTTGATGAGAAATGTTTCTGATCATGCTGAGATCTGAAATAAGATTTAAAAAGACATTGCTGACATCAGATTAGACTCATAAGATTGAATTTTAAATAAAATGCGGTCATCAGATTAAATTTATTTGTGCATTAAAGCGAGGGTAACGTGGCAGCAATCAGTATGATTGGCAGCTTTTCCATCCAATGCTTATTCCCTGTTCTGTCTCCCTGGTAACAGTGTCCTTATAAATGCACACATTAGATGGGAGGGGTGCTGAGTTTCTTGCCCACAGCCCTGCTGAAAACTTCATGGCTGCGGCCACAAAGGTCAAAGGTCACTCATCTCCACTCTCATTTACATCCGCGTCTGCTCCTCTCTTTCTGACACTGACCCCTCCGGCACCTTATGCCCGCGTGCGTGCCATCCCCCAGTGCCCACGTGTGTGTGCAGGGACACGTCACGCCCCCTGCCAGCACCGCATGCCTCTCGCAGGCCGGTCAGGGTGGAGATGAGTCCTGACATCACGGCAGGAGCTGACAGAGACCATTAACTGTACGGAAGACGTTAGCCTAACCACTGCCACACTCCTCCATCAAACGCACGGATGAGATGATCACCATTTATCCATCTTTTTACTTTTACAAAAACAATAACGCATGTCTTTATTGTCTTAACTAGTAAAAGAGAGCTTTGATTTCATCAGATGGGTCATGGTCACATAACCGCCTCGGGTGAAGGTTGTTATTAACAAGTAAACCTGACAGTTTAATTAGCTTCAGTGCTAAGGATTTATTGGTTTATCAATCAGTGCCTGCAGGGAACAGCCGGAGGGGTGAACTCTATGACCTGTGACACACCAAAACACAAAAAACTCTCATACAAACCCCAATGACCTGCATTACTGTGAAACTGCTTTGAAACATTGAATGAATGTTGGGAAAAGTGATAAATCTTAGTGCTTTTTGTAGTCTGGTATACTGTATAACTACACAATCTTCACTTAAAGACTCACAATCCACTACCATTCCAAAGTTTGGCACATTTACTCACTTATACATTCATATTTTTCCGAATGTTAAATGAAAAATAATAAACTAATCAAAATTAAGAAATTTTCTCAGTTAGCTTAGGTCTCACCCTGAGATGCTTGTAAAGAGTCTTGTCTAGGCTGAGCTCTTACTGGTTGTTCTTTCTTCAATTTTTGTTCAAACTCATCTACTTTAAAAAACATTTGTTTCAAATAAAATGGAGATTCTGTCTATCAAATAATTTCCGACATTAAGGCAAGGAGTTTTTTAAATGATAATAAAACTTTTACTTAAGTGTCCCATATTTTGACGGTAATGTAGATTTGGTGTGAATGGCTTGGGATGTGATAACTGCCCCCGTACACCCAAAAAATCCTCACACTCAGTGAACAGACATTGAAAAGTATTAAAGCGGCGTTAAGATTTCTTGTTCCTCCACAAAAATAGATAGAAAATTTTCCTTAACATTCTAGTAGATTTAAATTTTTACTTTAAGTAAAGATGCCACACTGGTAGGATGTTTATGAAAGGATTCTAATTTGTTTTGCATCTCAACACTAAATCAAGGTTAAATAAACCATGCCATTATACCTCCAAGCTTTCAGATACTTTAAAAATCACAGAATCTTTTTGTTGCACATTCAATTGAAAGTTTCAACAGACTTAAAATTATGAAAGAACTTTAGACTGACAGACTGTTTGGTTCTTTCAGGAAACAAAATGTTCTTCTTTGGAATTGCTGTGAAGAACACTTTTTAACAGATTTATTTTATTTATTTATTTTTTGGGCAATTTTAAAAACATGTAAGAAGGGACTGGATTGTTGAGTGAAGATCAGCAAAAGATCCTCTGAAATTGAACTCAGGTCGCCGCAAGCACAGTAACCATGATACACCTTTTCATTTTAATAGTGAAGGAATATTTTTTATCATAAAATAATTTGGGAAAATATGCACCTCTGAAAAAAGGCTTAAGAAAATGTCACATACATCCACCACGGGAATAAAACAACATACCATAAACCCTTAAACTAAAGCCACGAGTTTCACTGTTTCTCATCAGCATCTTTCACGTCTTCATTCTTACTGACGGGCAGCATGATGGTTTGGAGACAAAGAAAACATGCGAGCAGTAAGGAGATGAGAGCCAACGGTCGGCCCTTACTGAGAGAATGACCCGCAGACATGAAAAGGACACCCGGTGAGACGCTGCCCTCGTGTGTTAGTGCTGTAGATTACATCATCATACCTGAAGGAGCCTCCTCCTGGGTCATTCAGCTTGTTCTTCTGATTTCCTGAGAGCTGGATGGTGATGCCTGCAGGGCTTTTGACCGTCTGGATGGCTGATGGCTTACCTAAAGTCCCTAAAAAAGAAAAAGAAATGTAATCATGATTTAACTGTTGTCCATCACTGCTGGGGCTCAGATGAGGATGAATCCATCTGACCTCAAACCTTAAAAAAATAAAACATATTTTGGGAATATTTTATTTTCATGTATTTTGTAAATGTATTACAAGAAAATATATACACCAAATTGTCATTGTTATAATAGTGTTAAAAATGATTAAAATTTTGTACAATTTAGAAATGTAGAAATGTTCTCACTGCTACTTATAGTCATTAGTGATGTCATTACTCTTTGTAAACATGAAAATTCAAGGGTTGTCACCAGGAGAGATAGAGAGAGACTCTCTCAAACCTCACTCTCTCAATCATCACATTCTCTCTCTCTCACTCTCTCTCTCTCTCACTCTCTCACTCTCTCACTCTCTCACTCTCTCACTCTCTCACTCTCTCACTCTCTCACTCTCTCACTCTCTCACTCTCTCACTCTCACTCTCACTCTCACTCTCACTCTCACTCTCACTCTCTCTCTCTCTCTCTCTCTCTCTCTCTCTCTCTCTCTCTCTCTCTCTCTCTCTCTCTCTCTCTCTCTCTCTCTCTCCCTCTCTCTCTCCCTCTCTCTCTCCCTCTCTCTCTCTCTCCCTCTCTCCCTCTCTCTCTCCCTCTCTCTCTCTCTCCCTCTCCTCTCTCTCTCTCTCTCTCTCTCAATCTCTCTCTCTCTCTCTCTCTCTCTCTATCTATCTCTCTCTCTATCTATCAATCTCTCTATCTATCAATCTCTCTCTCTCTCTCTCTCTCTCTCTCTCTCTCTCTCTCAGAGTTTGATGATACACTCCTGAGTGTGTCCGCATACACATACACACATGCACATGTACACGCATGCATACACACTCGAATGGCAGAGTGGATTTGAACATGATTGTAACAGGCATGTTTTATGCCCATGGCTACAGCAGACAGTATTTTTAGATTCTTTCCCCTGAAATCCAACCTTAAAGGGTAAAACACAACAGAGATCAAACTATGTTGGGCAACAATACAGAAAGACATAAAATCAGCATACACTAACATTAAGCTGAACTGGTGAACATAAATTTTTAAATCTGAAAATTATCTAAAATTGATTTCTTTTCATATAAACAGAGACACTTCTGTATGCAGATCCAGACATAATGGTAAAAATAAAAGTATAGTCATGTGTCTCTGGTGTATCTTAGAAATGTCTCACCTGTAGCTCGCACCGTGTGCGTGACCACCACAGGCATTCGTATCTGAGCTCCTGGACCCGCTGCCCGCTTAATGCCCTATGAACAAACACAAACATCAGTTTTAAATTGCAGTCTCAGGTCGTAGCCGAAACCTCAGGCCACCGCTAGTGTTAAGAACTTGCAGATGTAGCCTACTGAATATTTATACGCAAATCTGTGAAGTTTTATAATATCTGAAAGACTTCTGCTGAAAAACAATTTACTGTAAACAAGTTTTCCGTGATTTGTAAAATAAACAGCAGAGGTATCTAAATCTGAACACCAAATATTAGGTTAAAAATTCTTTAAAGCATACATCTTGAGAATCGGAAATGATTTCCCGGTTCTAATAGAGATTAATGTATAAATGTGTGTCACAAAATAGCCAACAGTTGAATTTTTATCAGCACAATAGAACGAAAACAAGAAAGTGACAAAAGAGAACGAAAGCAGGCAAACACTAATAGAGAATCTTCTGTCCCGTGTGTGACCCTCAGGACGGCCAGAGGCTCATCTCATCCATCCAGTCCACTTTTCCTTCTCCTGAATATTTCTCTGACTTGTTTTCTGTACATCGGGACACTTTGTGTGTATATATTACAGCTCAGACATAAAAACCTCTGAGCGGTTACGGGACAAAGATCATCCACACATCGTTCATGTACTGAGTTATACAGAAATGTTTAAACGGTATAAATATGTTGAACATATTCATTATTACTCAATACAGCATGTTGTGTGAGGATATTTCTGTAGATGTGATATATTGAGCTCATACTGGTGACAGTAGACCGGTGCTGTTGGGCTGTGGACGAGCATTGACTGTTGTATGGACCGGTGTCACGCTGGTTTTGTTGGGTTGGACCGGTTGTGTCAGAGACTGCTGACTGTTCAGAAGAGACAGACGCAACGCAGGCAGACTTTTCTACAAACACAAACAAATAAACACACAAAAACAACAGTTTTAAAAATAAAACACTTTACTTTTATAATTATTCATATTTCTCGCAGAGTAAAAGATGCAAATATTTTTCTTATACTTGGAGAAGAAAATATGTGTGCTTTAACTGCAAGAAGATAAACGTTATTCGGATTTTTACAGCAAGCCATTAAAACAATATGAGTCAGGTGAATTAAACGACACATGCATTTTATAGTCAAAACTGAGTTTGCATTCAGCATAACGTTTAGGTCCATGTTGAGATTAAATTGTTTCTTGTATATGTGATTCCAGCTTTAATCTGAAATGTAAAGTACGGTCATTTTCCTCATAAAGTATGGACGATCCGACAAACATCATCAGTCTCAGTAATGAAAGACATCTCTCTGATAATCCAGACCCCGGCGAGGTCACCGCGGGCTGCGATGTCTATTTCTGGAGGATTTTGACACAAGCGAGTAACCTCCCATGACAGCGTGACTGCATAAGCGTGCCAGCCTGCAGAATGTGACGTGTATTCCGTCTGAACGTGCCTGTGGCGTTGTTAGGAGACACGTGTGTTTATGTACCTTCAGGAACGGGACCAGGTAAGGCTGCGGAGATGACTTCAACTCAGACTGCAGACGACTGGTGAACTCCTCAGGATCGATCTTTGCATCCTGAGATCAGATGTTTAAAGTTTGGTATATAAGTAAAGAACCAGACACAAATAATATGCATGGTAATAATGTAACCAATCATGTTTAAGAGATGCTTGTGTTATATGCCAATAAAAATAAACAGAATCAACTATATAAAATTTATTCCTAATAAACAAACATAAAATAAGTTAAATATTAAAGTTTGTATTAAATGATGTAAATTAGCAAAACAAACCCTTTAATGTGAGAAATTTATTTTTAATATCCATTTAAAGTAAAAAAGAAAACTTTTTTTTAGAAAACTTTGTGTTATAAGTAGGCAAATGTAACTCAGTCACCTTTGTTTCTGAAAAGCAATGTTGCTTTCAACTTTAAAATAAAACTTTTTTATGAAACTTTTATTATTCAAGAATAAGTTTATTTGGTCTTAATATTAAAAAAACTTCCTGTTTGGTAATTTTGTAATACCATGGTATTACTATGGCACTCCAATATACTTCACTGAACCCATATTATATTTTCCAGCAACTTGTTATGAATTCTGTTTTATTAAGATTTATAAGATTCGAATCTCTTTGTCCACACTTACCAGCAGATCCTGCACCAACGCCTTTACGTTCTTTGACGTCTCGGGGGACGGGGAATTATGGGAAGCCAGTTTGATCAATGTCGCCAAGAAGTTCTTGCATTTTTTCACGTTCTCCTGCATCTCCTGCAGAAGAGAATAAGAGGTGTGTCATATAACAGTGTGTTTATAAATGACACATCACACGTGTGTGGATTTAGATAGATGATCCGCCTCTGGCTCATTCTTTTGTTTCTATAATCAGTGTTTGGCACTCACGGATAAATTAAGCCATTTCAGGAAATCCTTGAAAATTCCATTTAACGCTACAAAACTGTCAATCACTTATGGTTAGTAAATATGTCAATCAAAGATTGTGTTACAGATGAAATAAATAATGCTAATAACCTCATCTTCTGTAGTAAGAGTCAGCTATTTATGTGTGAATGTGAACACATGTGAGGTCAGATGATATGCAATGTCCAGCTGTCTGTTTGTTTGTTTATTTGTGTATAGCCAGCTGTGTGAGACGGTGTTTCTGTGTGTGTGTCGAATGTGTCGGATGTGTCTTTGGTTTGGGGTGGAGCTTAAACAAATCCTGACAGTTGCCCAGTGAAGCTGAGGGCAGAACCGTCAGTCACTCAGGCTGAGAGGAGAACAGATAACCAGAGAGAAAGTTCAGACTTCAATCCGTGAGGGCATACAGACCTGGGAGACAAC
>CM065659.1:2740098-2783288 GCA_033220385.1 Triplophysa yarkandensis
CAGCACGGTCAGCGGTCTCGAGTAGCGGCGTCCGTGATTACGAGGGCTCTATAGATGTCACCCCGTCTGGCTCGCGGAGCATCTATACCTCGGCACGCTCGTCTACCCCATCAGTGAGAGACGGTACGCCGTCTCTCGCTTCCCCCCGGGATGAGGACGAGCTGTCTGTCGCAGCATCGGAGGGTGACCTGCTAGCCTCGGATTCGGAGGACATCCTGGAGCTTCCGCCTCCGGCGGGTAAGTCCCGGGATGATCCGGATCCTGAGATGGCGGCCATGCTTTCCCGGGCCGCCGCGAGCATTGGGCTTCAGTGTACGGCCCCGCCGTCACCCCAACGTTTGCGGCTGGACGCATGGTACCTGGGATCCGGGCGGGGTTCAAAGCCACGCCCGATCCCAGTGCCATTCTTTCCGGAGGTGCACGAAGAGATTACGAAGTCGTGGAATGCGCCGTTCTCGGCGCGTACACGGCAGACGGGCTCTTCCACCCTCACTTCCCTCGATGGGGGGGCAGCAAGGGGTTACGTTGACATACCCCAGGTGGAGCGGGCTGTTGCGGTGCACTTGTGCCCTCAGATCGCTTCTACCTGGAGGGGTCAGCCGAAACTTCCATCCAAGGCGTGTAAGATCTCTTCGACCCTCGGGTCGAGGGCTTACGCTGCCGCTGGACAGGCTGCTTCCTCGCTCCATGCCATGGCCATCCTGCAGGTCCACCAGGCCAAGGCTCTTAAGGAGCTAGATGAGGGAAGTTCTGACCCCGCAGTTCTGCAGGAGCTGCGCACTGCGACTGACCTGGCCCTTCGGGCCACTAAGGTTACGGCGCGTGCCCTGGGTCGGACGATGTCCACTTTGGTGGTCCAAGAGAGACACCTCTGGCTGAACCTTGCGCAAATGCGTGAGGCCGAGAAAGCCCGCTTTCTCGATGCCCCCATTGCGCAGGGTGGGTTGTTTGGAGACACGGTGGAGAGCTTCTCTCAGCAGTTTTCCGCCGTGCAGAAGCAGACGGAGGCTATCAAGCATATCCTCCCTCACCGCAGCCAGGCCGCCCCCGTGCCGTCTAGGCTCCGTGCATCGTCTGCTCCCAAACGGCCTCGCCCCTCCCAACCAACCACTCCGGTTGTATCTCCCCCTGAGGCGGCGACCCGGAGATCGGCGACCCGGAGGAGAGCGACTCCTCCCAGTCAGCAACCACCCCGCAGGAAGCGCGGGAAGCGGTCCTGACGGGAGGCAACCAGCGGAGGAGACACCACCATGCCCGGCCCAGGACATTCGATCTCCAAAGTGGCCGGTGCGGGACGGTCCTGCCACGTCCCAACTCGTGCCGGGCCCTTTTCATGCGATCCAGTTCGCCAGACACCCTCCCAAATTTCGGGGGAATCCTTCATACCTCGGTACGAGGGAAGGATTCCGCCGTTCTTCGGGCAGAGGTGGTGACTCTTTTGGCAAAAGAAGCAATCGAACCCGTTCCCATGGCCGAGATGTCGTCAGGCTTCTACAGCCCGTACTTCATTGTCCCCAAGAGAGGTGGAGGGCTGCGCCCAATTCTGGACCTGCGTTCACTGAACAGGTGTCTATACAGACTTCCGTTCAGAATGCTAATACAGAAGCGCATCCTTGAGTCTGTCAGACACGAGGATTGGTTCGTGGCGATCGACCTGAAGGACGCGTACTTTCACGTCTCGATACTTCCTCGGCACAGACCGTTCCTACGGTTCGCCTTCGAAGGTCGGGCGTACCAGTACAAAGTCCTGCCCTTCGGGCTGTCCCTATCTCCCCGCGTCTTCACGAAAGTCACGGAAGCCGCACTATCCCCCCTCAGAGAGCGGGGCGTGCGTGTACTAAACTATCTCGACGACTGGCTCATCTTGGCTCACTCGCGAGATCTAGTATGTACACACAGGGACATGGTGCTTCAGCACCTAAACCGATTGGGTTTACAGGTCAACCGGGAGAAGAGCAAGCTCGCCCCAGTGCAGAGCATCTCTTATCTCGGTATGGAACTAGACTCTGTCACCATGTTTGCACGACTCACGGAGGAGCGTGCTCAAGCCTTGCTGCGAAGCCTGAGCAAGCTCAGGCGTCCAGTGGTCTCCCTGAAATATTTTCAGAGGCTCCTGGGGCATATGGCATCCACGACTGGGGTTATCCCACTCGGGTTGATGCACATGTGACCACTTCAGCATTGGCTTCAGAGTCGGATTCCGAGGAGCGCGTGGCGCACAGGCACCAGGCGGATTGCCATCACGCCTCAGTGTCGGAGCACCCTGGCCCCAGGGTCCTCCAGGACCTTTTTACGAGCGGGAGTACCCCTCGGACAGGTTTCGAGGCACGTTGTGGTGACAACTGACGCCTCCCTGTTGGGCTGGGGAGCAGTGTGCAATGGGCATACAGCTTTGGGTCGATGGACGGGTCCCCGACTGTACTGGCATATCAATTGCCTGGAGTTGTTAGCGGTCATGCTCGCCCTCAGGAGGTTTCTACCGCTAGTGAGAGGCAAGCATGTGCTGATCCACTCCGACAGCAGGGCCGCGATAGCGTACATCAACCGCCAAGGCGGGATGCACTCGCGCCGCTTGTCACAACTTGCCCGACGCCTCCTCCTCTGGAGTCAGCAGAAAATAAGATCTCTGCGAGCCGTATTTCTCCCAGGCTACCTGAACCAGACAGCCGACGCGCTCTCTTGTCAGACGCCGCCTCGAGGAGAATGGCGACTCCATCCTGGGACGATCCGGCTGATGTGGGAACTGTTTGGTCAGGCACAGGTGGACCTGTTTGCCTCGCCAGACAACACCCATTGCCCCCTGTGGTACTCCTTGACCGAGGGCTCCCTCGGCACGGATGCCCTAGCGCACAGCTGGCCCCGGGACAAGTGGAAGTACGCCTTCCCCCCAGTGAGCCTTCTTGCACAGGTCCTGTGCAAGGTCAGGGTCGAGGAACACCAGGTCCTGTTAATTGTGCCATACTGGCCCAACCAGGCTTGGTTCGCAGAGCTAATACCTCTAGCGATAGCTCCCCCCTGGCCCATTCCCCTGCGGAAGGACCTTCTGTCCCAGGGGAAGGGTACGGTATGGCACACGCGACCAGACCTCTGGAATCTCCATGTCTGGTCCCTGGACGGGACGAGGAGATCCTGAACGAATTGCCTCCGGCGGTGGCGGACACAATTGTTCAGGCGAGGGCACCAACCACGAGGCGTTTATACGCTGCAAAGTGGCGCATCTTCTCGTCCTGGTGCTCTTCACACGGTGAAGAGCCCGGAGCATGTGCGATCAGTGCAGTGCTGTCCTTTCTCCAGGAGAAACTAGAGGACAACCTTTCGCCATCTACGCTCAGGGTATATGTTGCCGCGATTGCCGCACACCATGAGCTGGTGGAGGGTAAGTCTCTCGGACAGCACAGCCTGGTCACAAGGTTCCTCAGGGGTGCGAGGCGGGTTAATCCCCCGCGTCCACGCTCCATACCCTCTTGGGATCTCGATGTGGTCCTAGCGGGCCTTTCCGAGACTCCTTTCGAGCCCCTAGTAGAGTCTGACCTTCCTCGTCTCACGGGGAAGACAGCACTCCTAGTAGCGCTCGCCACTATCAAGAGGGTAGGGGACCTACATGCACTCTCCATGTCCGACGAGTGCCTACCGTTCGGGCCGAATAACTCTCACGTTATCCTGAGACCCCGACCCGGCTACGTGCCCAAAGTTCCTACCACCCCCTTTCGGGATCAGGTAGTGAACCTGCAGGCGCTCCCCACGGGGAAGGAAGACCCAACTCCTTCAGTGCTGTGTCCGGTACGAGCGTTACGCTTCTACCTGGAACGCACGCAGAGCTTCAGGAGCTCTGAGCAGCTTTTTGTCTGTTATGGAGGTCAGCAAAGAGGGAGAGCTGTCTCCAAACAGAGATTGGCACACTGGATCGTGGATGCCATTTCCATGGCTTACCGATGCCAGAACCTGCCATGCCCGCTCGCAGTGAGGGCTCACTCTACTAGGGGTGTAGCCTCCTCGTGGGCATTGGCTCAGGGCGCCTCTCTGGCAGACATCTGCACAGCTGCGGGTTGGGCTACGTCCAACACCTTTGCAAGGTTTTATAACCTCAGGGTGGAACCAGTATCAGCTCGGGTTTTACGCAGGTAGAACTAGCCACTGGCCGGGCGTACGCCTGCGAAAGAGCCTTCTTCCCTTTTCAGGTGAGTTCAGTGCTCTAATCTACCTCTCTACTTCCCCTACGGGCGAGTATAGGTAACCTAATTCCATCACTCAGCACCTCCATGGTATCAGGCCGGGCGGAGCGGACCTTGTAACCAGGCTGAACATCGGAGTGAGCTGCCCTTTTCAGGTGAGCCCCTTTCTTCAGCCAGTGCTCCGTACGTAGTGGCTCCCCCCTCAGGGGTGGCCCCGTACGATGTAATTCCTTCACCAGAATTCCCCCATTAGGTGAATGTCTGATCTCCCTCACGTGGTGCTCCCAAAATACAGGTAGCAATGCACACTAATTTTCCATGAGTTCTGCCCTTATCAGGTGAGACCATTGGTACATCTCCACATGTTAACCTCCCTACGGTAGGATGTGGCCTCCGTAACGCACTCCCTCCTTGAAGGGGCCGCGTTTCCCAGTGCAGTTCACGGTCGGGCGGCTATCTCGCTGTAGAGATAGGAAGGCCGTCGCCCGTGGAGACCGGTGGTAAGTTACCTCTCACCTTTTTGTCAAAAAGCTCTGGGACGTGTTACCATTTCCCCACTGGAAGGTTACGCTCTCGCGTAGAAGCACAGACCATTGGACCCGCTCGAGCCTGTCAGGGTCGCTCCGCTAAAGATCCTGACGCAGCACAGCGCCGTGGCGTGTTACATAGGAACCCCATACTGTCGTTCTTCGACACAACGTCGAGAGACCGACAGAAAGGGAACGTGTAGGTAACGAGACGTTGTGTCCTTTCGTGCCACGTCGCTGTGCTGCTCGCTGCAGCGATCGTGAGTCATCCTTACGTTCCTCAGCACAAAAGGTAATGAATGAGCACGCCGTCTCCCCTTTTATACCCGGATGTCCGGGGCGGGGCATGGCATGCAAATTTCATTCGCCAAATTTCATTGGCCTTTTAAACAAAGTCAGAGTCGATTGGTTCTCAAGAGCGAACCCCATACTGTCGTTCTTCGACACAACGTCTCGTTCCCTCCATCAGGGAACCGGGGTTACAATAGTAACCTAGACGTTTCTCTCTGTGTCTGTTTCTCTCTGTGTCTGTTTCTCTCTGTGTCTGTTTCTCTCTGTGTCTGTTTCTCTCTGTGCCTGTTTCTCTCTGTGCCTGTTTCTCTCTGTGCCTGTTTCTCTCTGTGCCTGTTTCTCTCTGTGCCTGTTTCTCTCTGTGCCTGTTTCTCTCTGTGCCTGTTTCTCTCTGTGTCTGTTTCTCTCTGTGCCTGTTTCTCTCTGTGCCTGTTTCTCTCTGTGCCTGTTTCTCTCTGTGTCTGTTTCTCTCTGTGTCTGTTTCTCTCTGTGTCTGTTTCTCTCTGTGTCTGTTACTCTCTGTGTCTGTTACTCTCTGTGTCTGTTTCTCTCTGTGTCTGTTTCTCTCAGTGTGCCTGTTTCTCTCTGTGCCTGTTTCTCTCAGTGTGCCTGTTTCTCTCTGTGTCTGTTTCTCTCTGTGCCTGTTTCTCTCTGTGTCTGTTTCTCTCAGTGTGCCTGTTACTCTCTGTGTCTGTTTCTCTCTGTGTCTGTTTCTCTCTGTGTCTGTTTCTCTCTGTGTCTGTTTCTCTCTGTGCCTGTTTCTCTCTGTGCCTGTTTCTCTCAGTGTGCCTGTTACTCTCTGTGTCTGTTTCTCTCTGTGTCTGTTTCTCTCTGTGTCTGTTTCTCTCAGTGTGCCTGTTTCTCTCTGTGCCTGTTTCTCTCTGTGTCTGTCTCTCTGTGTCTGTTTCTCTCTGTGTCTGTTTCTCTCTGTGTCTGTTTCTCTCTGTGTCTGTTTCTCTCTGTGTCTGTTACTCTCTGTGTCTGTTACTCTCTGTGTCTGTTTCTCTCTGTGCCTGTTTCTCTCTGTGTGCCTGTTTCTCTCTGTGCCTGTTTCTCTCAGTGTGCCTGTTTCTCTCTGTGTCTGTTTCTCTCTGTGTCTGTTTCTCTCTGTGCCTGTTTCTCTCTGTGTCTGTTTCTCTCAGTGTGCCTGTTTCTCTCTGTGTCTGTTTCTCTCAGTGTGCCTGTTTCTCTCTGTGCCTGTTTCTCTCTGTGTCTGTTTCTCTCAGTGTGCCTGTTTTCTCTCTGTGCCTGTTTCTCTCAGTGTGCCTGTTTCTCTCTGTGCCTGTTTCTCTCTGTGTCTGTTTCTCTCAGTGTGCCTGTTTCTCTCTGTGCCTGTTTCTCTCTGTGTCTGTTTCTCTCAGTGTGCCTGTTTCTCCCGTGCCTGTTTCTCTCTGTGCCTGTTTCTCCCGTGCCTGTTTCTCTCTGTGCCTGTTTCTCTCTGTGTCTGTTTCTCTCTGTGTCTGTTTCTCTCTGTGCCTGTTTCTCTCTGTGCCTGTTTCTCTCTGTGCCTGTTCCCTTTCTGTCGGTCTCTCGACGTTGTGTCGAAGAACGACAGTATGGGGTTCGCTCTTGAGAACCAATCGACTCTGACTTTGTTTAAAAGGCCAATGAAATTTGGCGAATGAAATTTGCATGCCATGCCCCGCCCCGGACATCCGGGTATAAAAGGGGAGACGGCGTGCTCATTCATTACCTTTTGTTCTTCGGAACCTGGCGGATGACTTCGAGTCTGAAGCAAGAATCGACTTCTGGCGATCATCTTCCTGCTGGTGTCACGACGCGGTTTGCAGCGGACTGTCCATCTTCGACTCCCCTGAGCGTCCAGCAGAAGACAGAGAGTGTCTTCTCTTTCTTAAAAGAGCAAATTCTAACAGCGTGTTGCCTCATGGCGCATAGCTGTTCCCTTGGTTGCGGCAAGCTTGTCCTAGATGGGGACACCCATGATGCCTGCCTCGTGTGTTTGGGTCTCCAGCACGCTGAGGCGGCATTTATGGGACCGACCTGCCCGCATTGCGAGCAGATGTCGATCAAGACGTTGCGGTTACGGGTGGCTTCTTTCCTTGGAGAGCGAGCCACCATTTCGTCAGCTCCTTGCGGATCGTTGGCTGCGGCTACGGCACGGTCGGCGGTCTCGAGGAGCGGCGTCCGTGATTACGAGGGCTCTATGGATGTCACCCCGTCAGCCTCTGGCTCGCGGAGCATCCATACCTCGGCACGCTCGTCTACCCCATCAGCGAGAGACGGTACGCTGTCTCTCGCTTCCTCCCGGGATGAGGACGAGCTGTCTGTCGCAGCATCGGAGGGTGACCTGCTAGCCTCGGATTCGGAGGACATCCTGGAGCTTCCGCCTCTGGCAGGTAAGTCCCGGGATGATTCGGATCCTGAGATGGCGGCCATGCTTTCCCGGGCCGCCGTGAGCATTGGGCTTCAGTGTACGGCCCCGCCGTCACCCCAACGTTCGCGGCTGGACGCATGGTACCTGGGATCCGGGCGGGGTTCAAAGCCACGCCCGATCCCGGTGCCATTTTTTCCGGAAGTGCACGAAGAGATCACGAAGTCGTGGAATGCGCCGCTTTCGGCGCGTACACGGCAGACGGGTTCTTCCACCCTCACTTCCCTCGATGGGGGGGCAGCAAGGGGTTACGTTGACATACCCCAGGTGGAGCGGGCTGTTGCGGTGCACTTGTGCCCTCAGACCGCTTCTACCTGGAGGGGTCAGCCGAAACTTCCATCCAAGGCGTGTAAGACCTCTTCGACCCTCGGGTCGAGAGCTTACGCTGCCGCTGGACAGGCTGCTTCCTCGCTCCATGCCATGGCCATCCTGCAGGTCCACCAGGCCAAGGCTCTTAAGGAGCTAGACGAGGGAAGTTCTGACCCCGCAGTTCTGCAGGAGCTGCGCACTGCGACTGACCTGGCCCTCCGGGCCACGAAGGTTACGGCGCGTGCCCTGGGTCGGACGATGTCCACTTTGGTGGTCCAAGAGAGACACCTCTGGCTGAACCTTGCGCAAATGCGTGAGGCCGAGAAAGCCCGCTTTCTTGATGCCCCCATTGCGCAGGGTGGGTTGTTTGGAGACACGGTGGAGAGCTTCTCTGAGCAGTTTTCCGCCGTGCAGAAGCAGACGGAGGCTATCAAGCATATCCTCCCTCGCCGCAGCCAGGCCGCCCCCGTGCCGTCTAGGCTCCGTGCATCGTCCGCTCCCAAACGATCTCGCCCCTCCCAACCGACCACTCCGGTTGTATCTCCCCCTGAGGCGGCGACCCGGAGATCGGCGACCCGGAGGAGAGCGACTCCTCCCAGTCAGCAACCACCCCGCAGGAAGCGCGGGAAGCGGACCTGACGGGAGGCAACCAGCGGAGGAGACACCACCATGCCCGGCCCAGGACATTCCATCTCCAAAGTGGCCGGTGCGGGACGGTCCTGCCACGTCCCAACTCGTGCCGGGCCCTTTTCAGGGCCTGGCGCCCACTTCCTCTCAAAAAGAGCTGTTTCCTCCTCTGGTTTTAAAACTCAACCGCTATCACTCTCCGAGCGACGGTGTACGGTTGCAAGACGTTTCGTCAGTCCGACCCCACGTTGCGTCAACCCGACCCAACACTGCGTCACGACTAGACGTTGCGTCACATCGGCGGAATTGCAGTCAGACACTCTCTCAAATGGACGGTGTGCTACACTGCAAATCCCACAGGCAGGTAAGTACTCGGGACAGCAAGCCCCTAGGGGATCCGTCCCCAGGCAGAGCGGCTGTCCTGAGAGCCACAGAACCCCCCTCCATGGAGATGGTGAAGGAGATCGTTCCTCTGGTCCCGCTGGCCCAACGACTGCACGCATGGTCCATGCTAGGCAGACCGGGGCGGTGGCTAGACCGAACGATCCGTCTCGGCTATGCGATCCAGTTCGCCAGACACCCTCCCAAATTTCGGGGAATCCTTCAGACCTCGGTACGAGGGAAGGATTCCGCCGTTCTTCGGGCAGAGGTGGCGACTCTTTTGGCAAAAGAAGCGATCGAACCCGTTCCCATGGCCGAGATGTCGTCGGGCTTCTACAGCCCGTACTTCATTGTCCCCAAGAGAGGTGGAGGGCTGCGCCCAATTCTGGACCTGCGTTCACTGAACAGGTGTCTATACAGACTTCCGTTCAGAATGCTAACACAGAAGCGCATCCTCGAGTCTGTCAGACACGAGGATTGGTTCGTGGCGATCGACCTGAAGGACGCGTACTTTCACGTCTCGATACTTCCTCGGCACAGACCGTCCCTACGGTTCGCCTTCGAAGGTCGGGCGTACCAGTACAAAGTCCTGCCCTTCGGGCTGTCCCTATCTCCCCGCGTCTTCACGAAAGTCGCGGAAGCCGCACTATCCCCCCTCAGAGAGCAGGGCGTGCGTGTACTAAACTATCTCGACGACTGGCTTATCTTGGCTCACTCGCGAGATCTAGTATGTACACACAGGGACTTGGTGCTTCAGCACCTAAACCGATTGGGTTTACAGGTCAACCGGGAGAAGAGCAAGCTCGCCCCAGTGCAGAGCATCTCTTATCTCGGTATGGAACTAGACTCTGTCACCATGTTGGCACGACTCACGGAAGAGCGTGCCCAAGCCTTGCTGCGAAGCCTGAGCAAGCTCAGGCGTCCAGTGGTCTCCCTGAAATATTTTCAGAGGCTCCTGGGGCATATGGCATCCACGACTGGGGTTATCCCACTCGGGTTGATGCACATGCGACCACTTCAGCATTGGCTTCAGAGTCGGGTTCCGAGGAGCGCGTGGCGCACAGGCACCAGGCGGATTGCCATCACGCCTCAGTGTCGGAGCACCCTGGCCCCATGGTCCTCCGGGACCTTTTTACGAGCGGGAGTACCCCTCGGACAGGTTTCGAGGCGCGTTGTGGTGACAACGGACGCCTCCCTGTTGGGCTGGGGAGCAGTGTGCAACGGGCATACAGCTTCGGGTCGATGGACGGGTCCCCGACTGTACTGGCATATCAACTGCCTGGAGTTGTTAGCGGTCATGCTCGCCCTCAGGAGGTTTCTACCTCTAGTGAGAGGCAAGCATGTGCTGATCCGCTCCGACAGCAGGGCCGCGATAGCGTACATCAACCGCCAAGGCGGGATGCGCTCGCGCCGCTTGTCACAACTTGCCCGACGCCTCCTCCTCTGGAGTCAGCAGAAAATAAGATCTCTGCGAGCCGTATTTCTCCCAGGCTACCTGAATCAGACAGCCGACGCGCTCTCTCGTCAGACGCCGCCTCGAGGAGAATGGCGACTCCATCCTGGGACGATCCGGCTGATATGGGAAATGTTTGGTCAGGCACAGGTGGACCTGTTTGCCTCGCCAGACAACACCCATTGCCCCCTGTGGTACTCCTTGACCGAGGGTTCCCTCGGCACGGATGCCCTAGCGCACAGCTGGCCCCGGGACAAGTGGAAGTACGCCTTCCCCCCAGTGAGCCTTCTTGCACAGGTCCTGTGCAAGGTCAGGGTCGAGGAACACCAGGTCCTGTTAATTGTGCCATACTGGCCCAACCAGGCTTGGTTCGCAGAGCTAATACCTCTAGCGATAGCTCCCCCCTGGCCCATTCCCCTGCGGAAGGACCTTCTGTCCCAGGGGAAGGGTACGGTATGGCACCCACGACCAGACCTCTGGAACCTCCATGTCTGGTCCCTGGACGGGACGAGGAGATCCTGAACGAATTACCTCCGGCGGTGGCGGACACAATTGTTCAGGCGAGGGCACCAACCACGAGGCGTTTATACGCTGCAAAGTGGCGCATCTTCTCGTCCTGGTGCTCTTCACATGGTGAAGAGCCCGGAGCATGTGCGATCAGTGCAGTGCTGTCCTTTCTCCAGGAGAAACTAGAGGACAGCCTTTCGCCATCTACGCTCAGGGTATATGTTGCCGCGATTGCCGCACACCATGAGCTGGTGGAGGGTAAGTCTCTCGGACAGCACAGCCTGGTCACAAGGTTCCTCAGGGGTGCGAGGCGGGTTAATCCCCCGCGTCCGCGCTCCATACCCTCTTGGGATCTCGATGTGGTCCTAGCGGGCCTTTCCGAGACTCCTTTCGAGCCCCTAGTAGAGTCTGACCTTCCTCGTCTCACGGGGAAGACAGCACTCCTAGTAGCGCTCGCCTCTATCAAGAGGGTAGGGGACCTACATGCACTCTCCATGTCCGACGAGTGCCTACAGTTCGGGCCGAATAACTCTCACGTTATCCTGAGACCCCGACCCGGCTACGTGCCCAAAGTTCCTACCACCCCCTTTCGGGATCAGGTAGTGAACCTGCAGGCGCTCCCCACAGGGGAGGAAGACCCAACTCCTTCAGTGCTGTGTCCGGTACGAGCGTTACGCTTCTACCTGGAACGCACGCAGAGCTTCAGGAGCTCTGAGCAGCTTTTTGTCTGTTATGGAGGTCAGCAAAGAGGGAGAGCTGTCTCCAAACAGAGATTGGCACACTGGATCGTGGATGCCATTTCCATGGCCTACCGATGCCAGAACCTGCCATGCCCGCTCGCAGTGAGGGCTCACTCTACTAGGGGTGTAGCCTCCTCGTGGGCTTTGGCTCAGGGCGCCTCTCTGGCAGACATCTGCACAGCTACGGGTTGGGCTACGTCCAACACCTTTGCAAGGTTTTATAACCTCAGGGTGGAACCAGTATCAGCTCGGGTTTTACGCAGGTAGAACTAGCCACTGGCCGGGCGTACGCCTGCGAAAGAGCCTTCTTCCCTTTTCAGGTGAGTTCAGTGCTCTAATCTACCTCTCTACTTCCCCTACAGGCGAGTATAGGTAACCTAATTCCATCACTCAGCACCTCCATGGTAACAGGCCGGGCGGAGCGGACCTTGTAACCAGGCTGAACATCGGAGTGAGCTGCCCCTTTTCAGGTGAGCCCCTTTCTTCAGCCAGTGCTCCGTACGTAGTGGCTCCCCCACTCAGGGGTGGCCCCGTATGATGTAATTCCTTCACCAGAATTCCCCATTAGGTGAATGTGTGATCTCCCTCACGTGGTGCTCCCAAAATACAGGTAGCAATGCACACTAATTTTTTTCCATGAGTTCTGCCCTTATCAGGTGAGACCATTGGTACATCTCCACATGTTAACCTCCCTACGGTAGGATGTGGCCTCCGTAACGCACTCCCTCCTTGAAGGGGCCGCGTTTCCCAGTGCAGTTCACGGTCGGGCGGCTATCTCGCTGTAGAGATAGGAAGGCCGTCGCCCGTGGAGACCGGTGGTAAGTTACCTCTCACCTTTTTGTCAAAAAGCTCTGGGACGTGTTACCATTTCCCCACTGGAAGGTTACGCTCTCGCGTAGAAGCACAGACCGTTGGACCCGCTCGAGCCTGTCAGGGTCGCTCCGCTAGAGATCGTGACGCAGCACAGCGACGTGGCGTGTTACATAGGAACCCCATACTGTCGTTCTTCGACACAACGTCGAGAGACCGACAGAAAGGGAACGTCTAGGTTACTATTGTAACCCCGGTTCCCTGATGGAGGGAACGAGACGTTGTGTCCTTTCGTGCCACGTCGCTGTGCTGCTCGCTGCAGCGATCGTGAGTCATCCTTACGTTCCTCAGCACAAAAGGTAATGAATGAGCACGCCGTCTCCCCTTTTATACCCGGATGTCCGGGGCGGGGCATGGCATGCAAATTTCATTCGCCAAATTTCATTGGCCTTTTAAACAAAGTCAGAGTCGATTGGTTCTCAAGAGCGAACCCCATACTGTCGTTCTTCGACACAACGTCTCGTTCCCTCCATCAGGGAACCGGGGTTACAATAGTAACCTAGACGTTTCTCTCTGTGCCTGTAAGTTTATCCTGTCCTAAGTTAAGATCTGTTTTGTTTGTTCTTGCCCCCTTGCGGGAAGTCTTTATTTGTTATTTTCTGTTATCCTTTTCCACATTGTGGATATTTTTGTTTGTTTATTAAAGTCTTTGTGTTTAAATCCACTCCCCCGCCTGCATCTGTTCTTCTTGCCTCCTGCTAATGTGAGCCAATAAGCTGTCTCCGTATCTTACCAAGCTCCGCCCTAACCTTAGGATCTTAAAACCATACAAAACAAGGTTCACTATTGAGTTAGCATGAGACAGTATGGTATCAAAACCACGGTGGCCGAGAAGTGCATAACAACGAATCAGAAAAACAAATAACAAAAACGAATATCAAATAACGAATCAAGATTACAAATCAGAAAACACAATATCCAATCTAAAAACAAATCAGCAAACCAAAAAACTCAACAACAATTCGAGAAACAAAACAGCAAGACAGAAACCACAACGACAAGCTAGAAAACAAATGAACAATTCTGAAAACACAACGCCAATTCAATCAAACCACAAAAGGTAGGGATGTTGTGTGGCCTGAGAAGTCGCAGCTGATTGGACAAAACTCCTGTCAATCAAAATAAGCGGTACGTACATTTGCTTCTACGAGAAAGGACACCGTCGCATTGAGATTTATATTGGTTGTGGATTATACCCTGGGAGGAAGAATGCTCTTTACGAGAGGATGCGGGCTCCAGGCCCTGACAAGGGTCCAGAGTCAGGGGGGACAGGGCAGGCACAGTTCTTCTTCACAGACCGCTTCTTTCAGGGTTGTTACTGATGCAGCCGGTTCTGGAAGGGCTGTGTGGGAGCAGACTGTGTATGAGACCTAGACAGCACAGAGGCGGCTGGGTCACAGCGATGTAGGATATGCTTGATATCAGTGTAAGCCTTCGACCCGAGGGTGGAGGAGATCTTACATGCCTTGGTAGCCCAGGTGGAGGCAGTGTGAGGGCACAAGTGGACCGCAACAGCCCACTCCACCTGGGGTATGTTGACATAGCCCCTAACTGTTCCCCCGTCAGTGAAGTGAGAGCTGAAGAACCAGTCTGCCATGAAATGCGCCGAGAATGGAATGTGTTCATTGAGTAATGGAGCTCCTTATGCACCCCTGGGAGGAACGGTACCGGGGTTATGCATGGCTTTGTGCCCCACTCAAACCACAGATACCATGCATCCAACCGCGTGCGTTGGGGTGACGGCGGGGCCATCACTGCAGCCTAAAGCTTACATTTCCGGGTCATCCTGAGACTTAGCTGCCGGAGGCAGAAGCTCCAGGATGTCTTCCGGATCCGAAGCCAGCAGGTCGGCCTCCAATGCTGCTACGGATAACTCGAGGCGTACATAGATCCCAAAATCACCAATGCCGCTCGCTAAGGTTTCTGACAGTGCCGTAGCTGCAGCCAGCGAACCCAAGGATGCTGTCGGAGTTGTGGCTCACTCTCTGAAAAAATAAGCCATCCGTGACCCCAACATCTTAATCGACATCCGCTCGCAGGTCTAGCCCATGAATGCCACCTCAGTGTACCAGAGAAACAAACATGTGAGGCAGACGTCATGGATGTCCCCGTCTGGGACGAGTCTGCCGCAACCCAGGGTACAGCGGTGTACCATGAAGGGGCAACACACTGTACAGAAATGTGCTCTTTCTAGAGAAAGAAGATCACTGTAGAGGGACTGTCTTCTGCGCCGTGTCATAAGACTAGAAGGTAAGATCGTCCAGTCTTCGATAGAATGCTAATAACAATGCTGTCATCAGCAAGTTTCTGAAGAACAAAATGTGATGATTGACCACGCCATCTCCCCTTTTATACCCTTATGTGCAGGCGGGCATGGCATGCAAATTTCCTTCGCCAATTTCATTGGCCTCTCAAATTCAAGATCAGAGTCCATAGTTTCTCAAGTTCACACCCCATACTGTCATCTTCGACACAACGTCAGAAAGGGAATTCTATTTACTCTTTATTGCTTTCTAGATTTAAAAGTTCTTCTGTAAATAAAAACTCAGATGTTTCACTGACCTGAAGGGAATAGAGACTCTCATACATCGGTCCACAGTGATGGTCAGCAGGTTCTGCACTGAGGCTTGAGACGGCACAATGAGAACACATGAAGAGACACAAACTGAATGATGTTTCCATCACTATTCCCAGAAGTACTTTGAGCAGAACGGTCAAACACCCAACAAGAAGTTCTGCCATGCCAGAGACACGATCAAAGTAAAAGTGGACTAATTTAAAGCCAGAATATTGATGTTTGATGACAATGAAGGAAAAGTGTAAGAAAAAAGTGTCCATGGCCTCACATGATTGGTATTCACATCCTCAGTTTATATTGTGTTGACAAATTACAAACCAAGAAGTTTATAAATTAATATAATTTTTTAAGTTTAAAAAAACAACTGTATCTTGTCACACTGTATCAGAACTTTTTCACTTTCATTGCAGGTTTGCTTCCATATTTAATATTCTTTCCATCTTGGCTTCACTTGTTTGAGATTTTATATGGCCGATTGCTATGACAGTTTCATATCGTTATGTTAATCAGAATATTTAAGCCATTTTGGTCTAAAATCATAATTGTCTGACATCTTGAAAGCAAAGTTGCATGAGAATCACAACATCTAGAAATGATGTATGCTCAGAATCACTTAACTATCACCTGGTGGAGCTGTTGTGTAACATTAAAACCAAACCAAACATCATCTCTGATGAAACAAGATCAAGAAGAGAATGTTTCTTCAGCGGAACACAGAAGAATATATTTTGAAGAATTATGATTATTGGCACTCATTCACTTCTGATGGTTTTGTGTTCATACAATAGAGGTGATCAGGGTGCCGCTGATATTTGGTTCCCAAACTTCTTCAAAATATCTTCTTTGTGTTCTAGAGGAAAACAAAACATATACAGGTTTGAAATGATGAGAGAGAATTAATAATGACAGAATTCACATTTAAGGTTAACTATTCCTTTAAGTATGGGCCATATAATGTGTACAAGTCCATACATTGCCAAGAGTTTTTGTTTTCTCAGAATCGATTTTCATTTCAAATTGATCAAAAGATTAAAAAAACGAATCAAAGCACAGCAACAACTGACTTCTGCTTAAACCACAGAAATGACACAAAGAACAATGTTTCAATTCAATGCAAATGAAATAAAATATATATTTAATTAAAATTGTCATTGTCCCTCAAGTCTGAAACAAATGTATATGTTGTTGCGTGTGTTTCTTTCTGGTAAAGAGGATTTCCTTTCTCTGACCTCGTGTCAGTTCCTCTTGACTGTCTTCCTTCTTCTTCTTCTTCTTCTACATGATGTCTGAGAGTGAGAAAGTGATCTACACCGTCCTGGAGGTTGTCATCGCTGTAGGATGTTGTGTTGGGAATGTGATGGTGATCTGGGCAGTATGTTCGTGTCGGGCTCTCAGTCAGACCACCTTCTGTTTTGTTGTGTCTCTGGCGGCAGCTGATTTTCTGGTGGGTGCCGTAGCCGTTCCTCTGGCTGTGGTAATGGATGGACGAGTGGAGACCGGTTTTCATACTTGTCTCTTCATCAGTTGTGTCGTCATGGTGTTGACTCAAGCCTCGGTTCATTCATTGCTGGTCATTGCTGTGGATCGATATCTTCGCGTTTATAACCCACACAGGTCAGTTCAGCGTTTACAGACTTCACGTGATAAAATCCCATCAGCAGGAAACTCAACGCTTAACAATAACGGCCTTAATGGTTTTGAAGAAAAATGCTCAATAACTTAATGAAAACATTTAAAACTTAAGAAGTTGAATAAGTTTTTATTCTCGCAATAGTGCTATAAGCGTGTTTTTGACATATTGTTCATTATCTGTATAACTCAGGTTATACTATATCTTGTATTTGTTTGATTTGGAGTAAATCGGTTTATGAGGGCTCTGCTATCTCCATTCAGTTTTCGTAACTATTCTAATGGCTTAAACTTGAACATCATTGCCAAAACTGAAATAAACCCAAAAACAGCACATGTTAAGATGTTCCATGTCTCTTTCAGATACAGAGGAGCAGTGAGACCACAAAACCTGTGGGCCGCGGTCGCTGTCTGTTGGCTTTCTGCTTCAGTTCTGGGTCTCATTCCTCTGTCTGGATGGCACAATGACAACCACACGACAAGCGTGAACTCCACCATCCAATGTCATTTTCTCACGGTCATCTCAATGTCTTATATGGTGAACTTCAACTTTCTGCTTTGCATTCTGTCACCCACCATCATCATGATGGCCATTTACTCTTTCATCTTCAATAAGATATCTAAACAGCTGAGGAAAGGAATCGGTCAAGCTGTGGAGTCTACAATGTTTTATCATAAAGAACGAAAATTGGCTCATTCACTGAGTTTAGTCTTGGCTCTGTTTGCCGTCAGCTGGTTTCCTCTTCACATCATGAACACATTGACTTACTACACCAGTCTCAAATTGCCACCCCTGGCTTTCCACATCGGCATTCTTCTCTCTCATGCTAACTCTGCAGTAAACCCTATAGTGTACGCTTTCAAAGTCCCAAAGATCAGGACAGCATACAAAAACATCTTAAAGAATCTTTCAGGCTCAAAGCAAAACCCGGATCAGAACAGCCAGACTTTAGAAAAAAACATCAGCAGCAACTCTAAGACAGTGTGAAAATCCTCGGACAGTCCAAACACTTAGATACTGTTTCAGATGTGCAGCTCTTTCATTTTCATTTTGTGTGATTTGTTCTTTAAATCGAACCTTAAGTTTGTGTCAAGTTTAATGTGTTGCCTATACACTCTTTTTATCGTTGTTTCTATAGTGACAATAAAGATTTTATACATTTTATGTAAACCCCCTGAAAAAATATAGATCATTTATTTAAAGCTTCTCGAGTAAGTGTGTTAGTAAAAAAACTCACGAATTTCAAATCAGCTGGTGTTTGCACTTGTGTTTCAAGAAGTAAAAAGTAAAAGTAATCATTTTCCTTCAAAAAGCTTTCTTCTTTCACAGAAAACCAAGATGAAATTTCAAAGAAAGCGCTGGTATCAATTCACTTCTTTGTATAGTACAAAACCAATGCAATTCAATGAGTATCACTTTCTGACATCATTCAAAATATTTCTTTAAGAAAACTATGATTTTCATTTTTGGGAGAACAATAACTGAAAAAGTCGTTTGTGTTTACTGCAAATTTGTGTAACACTGACTTGGTGATGCCTTTATGGTTTACAATAACACATCACAAAGTCTGTAAAGCCACATTCAAGAAATGTGCCCGACTAAAGTTAATCAACCACCCCATGACAGTTCTATTACACGTTACATCACTTCTCCTAAATGAAAGAAATCTTTCTGTGACTTTCTGTGGAAAATAAAAGCAGACTGCTTTAAGACTCAGAGAAATGACTACTCGTGTGTGTTTTCTCATTTCTCCTTTCGCTGATGCAAAAAACCCACAAATCCACACACACACTCCATCATTTCATCACAAACATTATCATTCAGAACTATTGTAAAATGTCTCTTGTTTTTCCTGCTTTCACACCCGTGATCATATATGCCACGCTGCATATGACATCAGGATGGTTATTTTTACATTTACATTTACATATGTAGCAGACGCTTTTATCCAAAGCGACTTACAGAGAATCAAGGTGACAATGAAGCAGCAAATAGCAGAGACAACAATAGATGAAGTGATACAACGAGGTAACTAAGTTACACAAAGCAAGATAAAACCTGTAGGGAAGGAAAAAGGCTAAGGTTTTTTTATATAAAAAATATATTTTCAATATTTTTCAATTCTGGTCCCTGTGATCTACCTGTGCAGAAGGACAAAACACATTTAGTTGGATGGTTCTCGTCTGCCAAAGGCCTGCTTGTAGTTCTCTTAATTGATTAACTGGCAATAGTCCATTAGAAAGTGAAGTCAAGGAGATGTTTCACGCTCACAGAGAAAAATGAACTGAATGTGCTTCAGGATTTCTCCAAGACAACTCATATTCACCACAGGCCACTTTGTTTTGGGGCCTGATTCTGTCCAACATCATTTTGGCATCCGTCCAGACAGCATTAAGACGAGAAACTGAATTTATGACAGTCATTTAGCACATTATTGCTCTTTCTAAAAGGCTTGGAGTCTTTTCTGCTGAGTGAGTTTAATAATGAGAACCAAATATATCAGACAGATAACACGCTTTATCTAAGCAGATCTATACATTAAGCTCATATACAAAAGCAGCAACACCACATCATCAACATGTTCGCCAATTATATTTCACTACATGTAAATATACATGTTAATGTTTGGAACTATTCAACCCAGTCTCACAGGATTTCGTGACATGTCACAACCTCTGATCTATTCATTTGTGTTCATGGTCACAAATTTCCCCTTTAGTTCACGTCAACAGCACAAACTTTAATCTATTTTTAGTATGTTTTCAGATATATAAATTATTGACAATATCTTCTAGGAGTTCGTAAGGAAGTCATTTATTATTGCTTTGACACCAAATGAAGGCATTTTTAGCCAAATTTAAGATTGTCTTCATGATTCTTAGGGTTTTGGGTGAGGGAAGGTGTTTGTTAGCCAACTCTAAACTATTTAAAACATTATTTGATATCAGATTATTATTTATATATATATATATATACATAAAAAGTTGTGTTTGTGATGTGAATAATGTCCGTGCTGAGTGACATTTATAGACATGTCCATGACAACTGTCAAGTTTCAAAACTTAATGAAAATGCCACAAACTGCCTTGAGACTGGTATGAATGTTTTAACATTTTGAACATGCAAAGTGTTCATAACACTAATAATAGCAAAATTAACAAATAATTTTTCAACAAAATCTAATAAACTTATCCGTCTCTTTATTCAGTTTTACGTGATCTGATATTTGATTGCTAACATACTTTAACACACAAACAACTAACAGTAAAATTAAGATCCAATGTTTCCTCAGTCAAATTTTTTGATTTAATATTTATTGCCTAATATTATGTTCAAGTTCAGAATAAATCGATATCAGATAATGCTTTATCACCTGTCTCCTCACTGTGAAACTGCACAGACGGTTATAACAGCATGATGAGAAATCTCTACCAGACAGTTTGCATGAGTGTGGAAAAACAAATTTCTGTTTGCATTTCATCTCAAAGGCTCATGCCTGTTTTATCTACAGGAAAAGCCAACAAAAATTACATTTATTTATAAAAAACATTTTAATATTCAGCAAGTTTAGCACTTATAACTTTATTTCTTAAACTTGCCAATGTTTGTTCAAACACTAGAAGATAATGAAAACTGAACTAGACATCTGCATGATTTTAATGGAATGGAAGTAATCTAAGAGATTGCCTTATGAAGATATCTTCCAACAGAACAAGTAGAACTTTTGCTGAAGTGGACAGTCTCGTACTTGGCAAGATTTCACCATTTCATTACATCAACAGGGGCTTTATACAGAGACAAGACGTCTGCATTATACTTTGAAGTATGCAGTATAAAGATCACAGCACACTTGGGATGAGGTAACACAGGTTATCTCATTAAAGATTGCAGCAATATCTAACTGTGCTTCAATATGCTTAAATCTGCCACAAAATATCATAAGAACACTTTATGAAAAAACCTTCCCAATTCAATTGAAAATTACTTCTGCTTCTGTTGGTTTTATCAGTGGTGCTTACAGATCACAAAGATCTTTTAGATCTTCTAATTCCATTCATGACAGAATTTTTGTAAACCAATCCTTAAACATTTTTGTCCTTGTTTTACTTGAGGCTCAAAGCAGTGGCATGAACGAAAACCCGCGGACGCACCAGAGGACATTCTAAAATGCATTTAACCCAAATAAAATGTGTTTTTGAAAAATGCAAGACACGGCAGATGAATTTGTGGGAAAACACTTTTGATTTGACTCATTTTTAGAATTTCTTGTAATGCTGTAGAGCCTGCGAGCCCAACGATTAAAGCCTGTGATACCTCTTAATTTGGCATGAAAATGATCTGTGACAATTTATCTTATACCACACTTGTCATTAACACTAAAGCCTACAACAACAATATGATCAAAGTGCATATTTTGCCCTTTACTGGTTATGCATTAAGAGCAATATTAAATGAACGCAGCACATTAAGTTTTAAATTGAAACTGTAGGTGAGGTCATGGCACACACTGGCACACACTGGCACACACTGTAGTGAAGTGAAGTGACGTGACGTGTGGCCAAGTATGGTGTTCCATACTTGGAGTTTGTGCTCTGCATCTAACTCATCGCAGTGAACACACAAACACACACAGTAAGGGAACACACTCACACTGTGAACACACACCCGGAGCAGTGGTCAGTCATGCCACGATTGCCCCAAAAAGTTACACAAATTGAGTACACAATCTCAGTATGGGAAAAATAATACAGTTTTAATGGTGAAACCAAATTGTTTCTGACTTGTCAACCGTTGAAACTGTTCTCAAAGTTAAAGTTTTCATTTAGATTTACATTTACATTTAGTCATTTAGCTGACACTTTATCCAAAGCGACTTACAAATGAGGTTTACAAAAGAAGCATTCAATACAAGAGTCACAAAGCAAACATAAGTGATGTATTACTGTTCCTATTAAGATTAAACCCAACATATCAGACAAGTGCAGTCAAGTACATTTGTATTTTGGTTAGAAAGAATGAGGATGTGAGGAAAGAGGTTTATTAGTGGGTCAGTAAAAGTGACGTGACATATTGCCAAATATGGTGACCCAATTTCAGAATTTGTGTTCTGCATTTGACTCATCCAAATTACACACACACTAGTGAACACACAAACAACAGTGAACACACAAAGCAGTGAACACACGCACGCACGCACGCACGCGCGCGCACACACACACACACACACACACACACAACAACAATGAACACACAAACAACAGTGAACACACACACAACAGTGAACACACAAAGCAGTGAACACACACACACACACACACACACACACACACACAGCAGTGAACACACCCACACAACAACCGAGACAACACACCCGGAGCAGTGGGAGGTCCGGCACTTTGCTCAAGGGTGCATAAGTCTAATAAGTCAAGTGTCAGGCCAGTCAATAATAATGACTGGCCTGAGACTTGAACCCGCAACCCTAGGGTTAGGAATCAAACTCTCTAACCATTTTAACCACTAGGCCATGACTTCCCCTACAGGTGTAGAGAGAAGAGTCTGCCAGCTGTGATTAATGATGGAGACAGAGTCTGCCAGCTGTATTGTACTGGGCAGATTGTTCCTTGTTTCTCATCAAAAATTCGTACATGCATAACTTTAAATGTAAAGTAGTTCTTTAATTGTAGCATACATGATGAAGTATAGGGTTATTCTTTGTCTTTCTTTTACTTTTCTTACTGCCAGCTAACACTCACATGTATTTCTGCTGAGATTTTTTGACTGAAAAGTGATTTGAAATCCAGTATGCATATTTGTGTGTTATTTAATATTAATATAAAATGAATTTTCCACATTAATTCTAAATGGGGAAGCTGACCTCGATATCTGGATATCTGGACCCGATTAGACGGGATATCTCCAATTCGTGGCATGTTGGCAAGTCACGGTTCGGGTTAATTTCAGAACAGTTATTGGGGAAAATGTAGAACGTAAAATTCCTTTATTATAATTATTAACATTTGTAAACATTAAAACAGCTTTTAACAAGTTTAAATTAAATATAAAAAAAAATACAAGAAACAAAGTTTATTTCCATTATAAAATGTGTTGAAAAAACGTGATTTTAAATAAGAAGTTGCATTGCAGACATAGAGGGTCAGTCGTGGTCAGGTGATCAGAGAGTTGGACTTGTAAGCAGAAGGTTGCGGGTACGAATGCCAGGGCCAGCAAACAATGACTGAATGACTCACTTCACTACAGTGTGTGCCATGACCTTCACCTAAGGAAGACATCTTACCCCTGTTCACTCTTCAGTGATGATTGAACACTGCATAATATTGTATTGGATAGAAGCGTAAAAGAATAAATGTACGTGTATATATGTGTTGCATAGTGCTTCAGTGTCATGATCACAATATGCCCAGACAGCATCAGCGTACAACATCAAAATACTGTGAGAGCACTGCTTCTTCTGTCTTGCGTGACAATATCAAGACTATCCTAAAATGCATCCCAGGACTCTTTATACCATTATACTATCGTGTGGGACCTGCTATTTAAAAATATGTTCCTTCATAATTGGCACATCAAAAGCCACAACCATAGCAACCAAACACATCAGCTTAGCAACCATTAAGCCGCATCTTTATCTTTGCATCAGAGAATCATACAGACCGGGCAGTTGGCATATTTCAGTCGTGGTTTAGAGATTAATAAATCTAACTGCCCAGACTACCCACATTTTCTTTTGAGAATTACATATACTGTGTTAAACATTTTAAACATCATGGAAAGACCATATTTCCTGCAAAGACTGTTTTGAATTTCATGCAAAAACTCTTTTGTAAGATAAGACCTTCAGGCAATTATCATTTGAATAAGAAACAGAGCTGACCGTGTGAATGTATAGTTTCAAAGCATTAAGTCAATATCAACACAAACATCAGATCTCAAAGTATTACTACATTAATCAAAGTTATTACAAAGTAATAGCACCATTAAGGCCTAAGACTTATAAGGCTGTGACACGACATCTCAGTATTGTAAGACATTACCTGTCATTTTAACATCTTCACTAACATCTTGAACAACTGAGACAGAAAGCGAGAGAGAGACAGAAAGCGAGAGAGAGACAGAAAGCGAAAGAGAGAGAGAGAGAGAGAGAGAGAGAGAGAGAGAGAGAGAGAGAGAGAGAGAGAGAGAGAGAGAGAGAGAGAGAGAGAGAGAGAGAGAGAGAGAGAGAGAGAGAGAGAGAGAGAGAGAGACAGACCAGATAGAGAGAGAGAGAGAGAGAGAGAGAGAGAGAGAGAGAGAGAGAGAGAGAGAGAGAGAGAGAGAGACAGACCAGATAGAGAGAGAGAGAGAGAGAGAGAGAGAGAGAGAGAGAGAGAGAGAGACAGACCAGAGAGAGAGAGAGAGAGAGAGAGAGAGAGAGAGAGAGAGACAGACCAGATAGAGAGAGAGAGAGATAGAGAGAGAGAGAGACAGACCAGAGAGAGAGAGAGAGAGAGAGAGAGAGAGAGAGAGAGAGAGACAGACCAGAGAGAGAGAGAGACAGACCAGAGAGAGAGAGAGACAGACCAGAGAGAGAGAGACAGACCAGAGAGAGAGATAGACAGGGAGACAGACCAGAGAGAGAGAGAGACCAGAGAGAGAGAGAGACCAGAGAGACCAGAGAGACCAGAGAAAGAGAGAGAGAGACCAGAGAGAGAGAGAGAGAGAGACCAGAGAGAGAGACCAGAGAGAGAGAGACCGAGAGAGACCGAGAGAGACCGAGAGAGAGACCAGAGAGAGAGAGAGAGACAGAGAGAGAGAGACCGAGAGAGACCGAGAGAGAGACAGACCAGAGAGAGAGAGAGAGAGAGAGAGAGAGAGAGAGAGAGAGAGAGAGAGACCGAGAGAGAGAGAGACCGAGAGAGAGAGAGACCGAGAGAGAGAGAGAGAGAGAGAGAGAGAGAGAGGCAGTGACTGAACAACCCCTCATTTCTCTTTCAGCTGTGTCTTCGCATAGGAAGGAAAGACACGTTTATAAAGATGCAGAATCCCAGGAGGAATACTGAACAATCTCCTCTGAAGACATGAAGTGAAGATGGAGAGATTAGATTAAATTCACCATAGAAACTCATCAGGATTTTGAAGTGAGGAAACACTCAATTTAATATGGCCAACACATCGACACAAAAAGTTCCAAAAGAAGACATGGATATTCTGTACATCTCTTTCGAGAGCACGATCGCTCTAGCATCAGTACTGGGAAATGTTCTGGTGGTGTTAGTGGTGTCCATGAACAAGGCACTTAGAGACCCCACGTTCTGTTTTATTGTCTCTCTAGCGCTGGCTGACATCGTTGTGGGTGTTCTGGTCATTCCTCTGGCTGTGGTCATCAGTCTGGATTTCATGACGACATTAAACAACTGTGTCTTTATTGCATGTATATTAGTGATGTTCACACAGACTTCTATACTATCACTGCTGGCCATCGCCATCGACAGATTCTTACGTGTCAAAATCCCCACTAGGTAAGTCAAAAACACTCATAACATCAACTCAATTTACGACAACTTTACCTTTAAACAACTCATGTATGCATTAACCCATTTCTCAAATACTGTAGTACACACGTAGAATTACTAGTCAATACTACTGTTTTTTGTAGGGTTGCACCGATATGGACCTTTCGGCCAATACGATAACCAATAACTATTTTAGATTTGGAGGCCGATAGCCAATATATAGGCTGATGAAAGGCAAACACACACAGTGAACAACTGATTATATTTTAAAACTTCAGAAAAGTTTTAAATGATCTCTAAACTATAGTTATTATACATTTCTATGGCCAACCTTTTTTTTGCATAAAATCTATTGATTGACCAAATAAAAAACCTAAATAAAGCAAGTGACGACTAAATCGCTAGAGGCCTGTAGCAAGAATGAGAAGTGCTTCAGCCAGCAGAGATAATATCTAATGTATTGGCCTAAAGATATCAATCTCATTTTATTATTGGACCGATGAAGACAATACCACAAATAGAACTTTGTTATTCGCAGAATTCAGAAAACGTTCAATTTAGTAAAATTACACTTGTTTCATTTCTTTATTAAAGTATTGGCATTATTTTGTTTTAATAAAATAACCTCCTTAGCCCCACTTTCAAAAATATCCGACTTAACCTTAGACCAAACTAAGATGGTTTATAGATCAAATCCTGATCAAGCTGGTTAGATTAAGACCAGTGGTTCTCCCACAAGAGAAGTGTTTTAAACAGAGAAGTGTGACCAGACCGGTTAAGTACATTAGTCCAGTTTAGACCCACTATAGTGTTTTATTGCTTTCTGAGTCAGACTGCACAGCGTCCATATATCTGTGGACTTCTTTAATGCAAATCAATGTGCTGGTGTAAAGCTTTTAGCTAAATGAAAACCGTCCAGCCTGTCAAAGCGAGTAATGTTCACTGCTCTGTTAGGATTTTGGCAGCTTCACTAATTCCTCATTCGCCTGCTTTGTGATACGAGCATGTTACTTTAACGTATGGAAATCTCACAGGAAAACAGTCCGTGGCTGCTTTATTTCTTCTGCAGAACACAAGAATGTTAGTAATCAAACAACACGTAAACCCACTGACTTCCATTGTAAGCACACGATACCACAGAGACATTTCTCAAATATCTTTTGTGTTCCACTGAATAATGGGAAACAGGTTGAATTCATTTCTGATGCTTAAATTTGTTCTGCAAATGAGCTGCGAATTGTGGTCTCATCTCAAAAGTTTAAGAAATCTCTCTCTGGAACGTTCTCTGCTTCAGTTCCTCGATGGTGGAACGATCTGCCTCTGGCTTCACGCTTGTCAGACTCGGCCTGTATCTTTAAAAAACTCCTAAACACTCATCTTTTCCGGCTACACCTAACTCACTAGGAATACCTTCTTTTCTAACCTACTCAAACCTAATCAATAAATAAATTAAAAAAAAATTTAAAAAAAATGTGTAACTTCTCTCTCTGTGTAACTCGGTAACATTGTTGTTGCACTTGTTCATCTATTGTTGTATCGGCTATTTACCGCTTCATTGTCTCCTCGACTATTGTAAGTCGCTTTGGATAAAAGCGTCTGCTAAATGACTAAATGTAAATGTAAACTAAATCTTTGTATTATTTTGACAGATACAGCACTGTGGTTACACATAAGCGGGCATGGGTAGCTGTTGGCCTGTGCTGGATCCTGTCCATTCTGATCGGGCTGGTGCCCATGACCGGCTGGCATCTCAGCCCACCTAATAACACCAGCACAAACCTTATCAAATGCACGTTTACCAACGTCATCTCTATGGATTACATGGTGTATTTTAATTTCTTCTGTTGGGTGGTGGCACCCTTGTCTATAATGACTGGACTGTACGCCGAGATCTTTCGTATCATCTGCCGACAACTCAACCGTCGAGCTGAAGCCACTTCTGACTCCAGCAAATACTACCGTAAAGAGCTGAAAATAGCCAAATCTTTAGCACTGGTTCTCTTTCTGTTCGCTCTCTGTTGGCTGCCACTGCACATCATCAACTGTGTAAAGTGCCAAAAGAAGCAGTTCGCGTGGCCATCTTTATGTCCCACGGAAACTCCGCCCTAAACCCGCTGGTCTATGCTTTCCGGATCCAAAGATTTCGGGACACCCTGATCCAGATCCTCCAGCGATTTGTAATTTGTAAAATCTCATCCAGTTCGATCCCGAACATTCCTGGACCGATCACTGAGAAAACACAAGCTGAAGACTCTAAAAACTGATGTGCTCCTGTAGACTAGAAGTCAACACTCGGCAGCATCAAACGTCTCTTTCTATAAAGTCAAATCCAATATGTTATGGCGTATGTGATGCGCATTGAGCGATTGGTTAGTTCACACCGAGCAGCTGATCCGATCTGATGATGCAGCCACAGAATGCAAACAGACAAATGCATGAAACCACACATTATGAAAGACAAATGCTACGTTTTCAAGAGAGGTAATGAAAAACTGGTTCGTCAGTTTTGACTTTTGAGGATAAAATGTGGATTTTGGCACATATTCATGCAAGGTAGATAAAAAAGTCAATAAATACAGAGAGGAAAAACACAGCTTGTGCCAAAAGAATCTCATTGATATGCATTAAAATACTTTGCATTTCTCAACTTTATTATCTGATGGAGTGTTTGTTCCAAATTAATCTCATGTCTCGTATCCTTGTCAAATAAATATAATGCAGGAAGTGATTTATTATAAAGTATAAGAAAACACAAAAGATTTCAAGGCTCTTTTAAAGCGTTTTCATTTGAGAAACAGATCCATACTCTATATACTCGTCAATACTAAGCTGTTGTGTCATTGATACACAACTGAAATCTCATGAGCTATAAAACACAAAACACCCGAGCAATAAACACAGCCTTGGAGAATAAAAACTGTCCTTCTTTATTCATAAAATGTGTACAAATATATGAACTGTATAGGCCTTAATCTAAAGTCGATGAAAGAATTTAAATGGGAACTTGGGGACATTTTTATGTGACAGTAAACTTGTAAAAAAGAAATACGAATGAAGAAAATGTTTATTTTGTTTTTTATATTGTAAGAATAAACAATAATAAAATAACTTTCTGAACAGTTTGTTTTCTACATTCTTGGCTCTCTATATGACTACATTATATGTCAGTATTTACATCATGTCTCATAAATGTTGTTCATAATTCATGTTTATTCAGTGTGAATCATCTCATGTTAAATATATTCCTATTGAAACTATATTAATGCAGTCTTCTAGTGTTTCTATACACATACTGACGGTCTGTGGTTCTGTTGGGATGACGTCACAGATAGGACTTTTATTATATCCAGTGTTTCTATACACATACTGACAGTCTGTGGTTCTGATGGGATGACGTCACAGATAGCACTTTTATTATATCCAGTGTTTCTATACACGTACTGACAGTCTGTGGTTCTGATGGGATGACGTCACAGATAGCACTTTTATTATATCCAGTGTTTCTATACACGTACTGACAGTCTGTGGTTCTGATGGGATGACGTCACAGATAGGACTTTTATTATATCCAGTGTTTCTATACACATACTGACAGTCTGTGGTTCTGATGGGATGACGTCACAGATAGCACTTTTATTATATCCAGTGTTTCTATACACGTACTGACAGTCTGTGGTTCTGATGGGATGACGTCACAGATAGGACTTTTATTATATCTAGTGTTTCTATACACATACTGACGGTCTGTGGTTCTGATGGGATGACGTCACAGATAGGACTTTTATTATATCCAGTGTTTCTATACACATACTGACAGTCTGTGGTTCTGATGGGATGACGTCACAGATAGGACTTTTATTATATCCAGTGTTTCTATACACATACTGACGGTCTGTGGTTCTGATGGGATGACGTCACAGATAGGACTTTTATTATATCCAGTGTTTCTATACACATACTGACAGTCTGTGGTTCTGATAGGATGACGTCACAGATAGGACTTTTATTATATCCAGTGTTTCTATACACATACTGACAGTCTGTGGTTCTGACGGGATGACGTCACAGATAGGACTTTTATTATATCCAGTGTTTCTATACACGTACTGACAGTCTGTGGTTCTGATGGGATGACGTCACAGATAGGACTTTTATTATATCTAGTGTTTCTATACACATACTGACGGTCTGTGGTTCTGATGGGATGACGTCACAGATAGGACTTTTATTATATCCAGTGTTTCTATACACATACTGACAGTCTGTGGTTCTGATGGGATGACGTCACAGATAGGACTTTTATTATATCCAGTGTTTCTATACACATACTGACGGTCTGTGGTTCTGATGGGATGACGTCACAGATAGGACTTTTATTATATCCAGTGTTTCTATACACATACTGACGGTCTGTGGTTCTGATAGGATGACGTCACAGATAGGACTTTTATTATATCCAGTGTTTCTATACACATACTGACAGTCTGTGGTTCTGATGGGATGACGTCACAGATAGGACTTTTATTATATCCAGTGTTTCTATACACATACTGACAGTCTGTGGTTCTGATGGGATGACGTCACAGATAGGACTTTTATTATATCCAGTGTTTCTATACACATACTGACGGTCTGTGGTTCTGATGGGATGACGTCACAGATAGGACTTTTATTATATCCAGTGTTTCTATACACATACTGACAGTCTGTGGTTCTGTTGGGATGACGTCACAGATAGGACTTTTATTATATCCAGTGTTTCTATACACATACTGACAGTCTGTGGTTCTGACGGGATGACGTCACAGATATGACTTTTATTATATCCAGTGTTTCTATACACATACTGACAGTCTGTGGTTCTGACAGGATGACGTCACAGATAGGACTTTTATTATATCCAGTGTTTCTATACACATACTGACGGTCTGTGGTTCTGACAGGATGACGTCACAGATAGGACTTTTATTTGTGTTTTTAATGTAATTAATTATGTTTCTTACCTGAGGATCAGCGTTTTCAAACAAACACAACCGTCATACTCGCCAATGATTCGTCATTAATAATATATTACATTTCTGTTCAATAAACAACAACTATAACGTCTGTTGTGAAGTAAACTATATTTAAATGTGATGTGAAGTAAAATATAATTATTGTGTTGTGAAGTAAACTATATTTAAATGTGTTGTTAGGTAAATTATATTTAATTGTTTTTTGAAGTAAATTATAATAAAAAATAATTTGAAGTAAATTATAATAAATTGTTTTTAAAGTAAATTATAACAAATAGTTTTTTGAAGTAAATTATAATTAATTGTGTTGTGAAGTAAAATATTTTAATTGTGTTGTGAGGTAAAATATAATTAATTGTGTTGGGAATTAAAATATAATTAATTGTGTTGTGAATTTAAATATAATTAATTGTGTTGGGAAGTAAAATATAATTAATTGTGTTGTGAATTTAAATATAATTAATTGTGTTGGGATTTAAATATAATTAATTGTGTTGTGACGCGGCGCATGTTGTCGAATCTGCGGCGCGGAACGTAAAGGTAATGATGACGTCACGCAGCGATCATCAGCTGAAAGTTTCTGTCCGGTTTAATCGCTTTATTGTTGACGTATAACTGACCCTGGACCTGTCAGAACAGAGAGGGATCTCGCTTTATATCTTTCATCTTCAGGGTTTGTAATTTTTACCAACATTAAGAGTCTCACGATGGCATGTCAACGAAGTCGTTGCTTAGCAAAGATTTAGCGAGCTAATGCTAATAAACATTTAGCTTGACCGTCACGCTTTGGTTTGTTTATGCTGTTATTTATTAAACATCACAATCATACACATCACATGTCTGTCGTCACATCTAATAGTGTCGTTGTGTGTGTGTGTGTGTGTGTGTGTGTGTGTGTGTGTGTGTGTGTGTGTGTGTGTGTGTGTGTGTGTGTGTGTGTGTGTGTCTGTGTGTGTCTGTGTGTGTCTGTGTGTGTGTGTGTGTGTGTGTGTGTGTGTGTGTGTGTGTGTGTGTGTGTGTGTTTGTGTGTGTTCAGTGTGTGTGTATGTGTGTGTGTTCAGTGTGTGTGTGTGTGTGTGTGTGTGTGTGTGTGTGTGTGTGTGTGTGTGTGTGTGTGTGTGTGTTCAGTGTGTTCAGTGTGTTTGTGTTTGTGTTCTGTGTGTGTGTGTGTGTGTGTGTGTGTGTGTGTGTGTGTGTGTTCACTGTGTGTGTGTGTGTGTGTGTGTGTGTGTGTGTTGTGTGTGTGTGTGTGTGTGTGTGTGTGTTCACTGTGTGTGTGTGTGTCTGTGTTCAGTGTGTGTGTGTGTGTGTGTCTGTGTGTGTCTGTGTGTGTGTGTGTGTGTGTGTTCTGTGCGTGTGTGTGCGCGTGTGTGTGCGCGCTGTGTGTGTGTGTGTGTGTGTGTGTTCTGTGTGTTCTGTGTGTTCTGTGTGTGTGTGCGTGCGTGCGTGCGTGCGTGTGTGTTTGTCTGGTGTGTGTGTGTGTGTGTGTGTGTGTGTGTGTGTGTGTGTGTGTGTGTGTGTGTGTGTGTGTGTGTGTGCGTGCGTCCGTGCGTGCGTGCGTGCGTGCGTGCGTGCGTGCGTGCGTGTGTGTGTGAATATAAACACAAAGATTCATGAGTTTAATGTAGTCAACACGTGTCTATCTGATGTGTCATGTGTGTGTCTTAAGATGAAGGTGTGACGTCATTGATAATAATTAAACTTAAATGAATCAGGTATAAGTTTGTATAAGTGCTGTTCTTCTGATCTCATCACGTGTTTACACACACACACATTCTCTTCAGGTTGAGTGTCTGCTGGACCGGTCCGGTCCCTGAACTCTTCTGCGAGATGTCCAGTCATTTCCGCAGTTACGTCTGGGATCCGGTTCTCATTGTGTCTCAGATTATTCTCATGCAGACCATCTACTACGGCTTCTTGGGTCTTTGGTTGGCTGGTGTGGATGGTTTAGTACAGATCAGTCGATCATCACTTGATCAGATATTCAGTTATGAGGTAAGTGATCTGTTAGCCTGATTCAGTATATGTCTTTACAGATGGATTTTTAACACGCGCACATACGTTAAACTATATTTAAATATAACGTTTTTAATGCTTGTAAAGGAAAAATAACTGATAAGGATTTTTGTGTAAAGGTGCTTGGCTTCTCAACAACACAAGGTCGCCTGTCAATGATGGCGTTCATTCTGAACTCTCTCACAAGGTAAGTTTATGTTTTCATGCAAACCTCCTTTACATTTGATCGCTAAATCCCACTGATTCTTCTGTCTCTAGTGCTCTTGGCCTGTGGTTTTTTTATCGACGGGGAAAGCAGTGCCTGGACTTCACCATTACAGTTCATTTCTTTCACATGATTGGCTGTTGGATCTATAACGCTCATCTCCCGGTCGCTCTGTCGTGGTGGTTGGTTAACGTGGCGTGCATGGCACTTATGGCAGTCATCGGAGAGTACCTGTGCATGCGGACAGAGCTCAGAGCCATTCCAGTAAACACTGCACCCAAATCCAACCTGTGAGAACGCAGACTGATCACAGCTGGCTTGTGTGATGTTGAAACCTCGGGCTGGACTGATGGATGGACAGATAATTGGCCCTGAAGGGAACGGATACGACACGGTTTGGTGATGTAATCCTCACCTCACTGTATTCAATCTTCGACTCATGTCAAATGGCAGATGTAGCGTTAAACGCCAGAAAAGGATTTTACATTTGTGCGACCCTATTGATGACCTACTGGACATCCTTTAACCTGCGTTATTTCAGTGTTCTCATCTGTTTTAAAGGATTCATGTGATGTCTCTTGTTGAGGAGACCAACTCTTTTGTGTGTGTACAGATAGAAATGATGACAGAAATAATTTTAACTGTGCAGAAGCATCCCAGATCCTGTGTTATCTTGAGTATAAAATAAAATATTTCACTGATGGGAGACAATATAGATTCCAGTGGATTTTTCCTTCATCTTAAAGGTCAGTTTAAGTCTAAAAAATAAAACACTATTATATTCACTTAATTTGTGTAATGACGTATAATGTACAACAGAACCAGCCTCACATAGAAATAAAGTTACACATTTTTAAATGATGTTTCATTAAAAAGCGTCTTTAAACTTTGATAAAACAACACAATATGCCTCAGTAAAACCTTGTCAAAAGTTAATATTTCATTTAACCTCATTGTTCTGTTTACCGCAAAATAGAAAAAAACAATTCTTGAAAACCCAAATGTTGTCGTACTCTCTGCTTTTTTCTCATTGAAAATGTGTTTTTAGTTGATAAATATTTCTCACGTCATCTAATATGTGGCATTGATATTGTGTTCGGAGTGTAATGGTGAAATAAGTCAAGAAGTAATGTAAAACCAGTTTGATCTTTGATGAAGTGTAGAGACCAAACGCTCTGTTCTCATACTCGCTGCTTCTCCATCTGAATAATATAATATAAGTATATTTATCAAGTGTGGTACCAGCTCAAAAGTTTAAGAAATCTCTCTCTCTCTCTCTCTCTCTCTCTCTCTCTGGTCTCTCTCTCTCTCTCTCTCTCTCTCTCTCTCTCTCTCTCTCTCTCTCTCTCTCTCTCTCTTCTCTCTCTCTCTCTCTCTCTCTCTCTCTCTCTCTCTCTCTCTCTCTCTCTCTCTCTCTCTCTCTCTCTGGTCTCTCTCTCTCTCTCTCTCTCTCTCTCTCTCTCTCTCTCTCTGGTCTCTCTCTCTGTCTCTCTCTCTCTGGTCTCTCTGGTCTCTCTCTCTCTCTCTCTCTCTCTCTCTCTCTCTCTCTCTCTCTCTCTCTCTCGTCTCTCTCTCTCTGTCTCTCTCTCTCTGTCTCTCTCTCTCTGGTCTCTCTGATCTCTCTCTCTCTGATCTCTCTCTCTCTCTCTCTCTCTCTCTCTCTCTCTCTCTCTCTCTCTCTCTCTCTCTCTCTCTCTCTATCTCTCTCTCTCTCTCTCTCTCTCTCTCGAACGTTCTCTGCTTCAATTCCTCGATGGTGGAACGATCTGCCTCTGGCTTCACGCTTGTCAGACTCGGTCTCTATCTTTAAAAAACTCCTAAAAACTCATCTTTTCCGGCTACACCTAACTCACTAACTCACTTCTTTCTAACTACTCACTCTATCTAAAAAACATCTTTTGTAACTTCTCTCTCTGTGTAACTCGGTAACATTGTTGTAACACTTGTTCTCCTATTGTTGTATCGGCTATTTACCGCTTCATTGTCTCCTCGACTATTGTAAGTCGCTTTGAATAAAAGCGTCTGCTAAATGACTAAATGTAAATGTAAATGTATTGATTTGATTTGAGAACTTGTGCAACATCTGTGTCAGATACATTCCGCCACTGAATCAGACTTTAATAAAAACTGACATCAGGACATTATTTAATGCAGGGATAACAGAAGTTACACGGGTCTACATGTGATGTTGAACCAGAGGACTGATGCAGGTTCTGCTGATTTAAACACAGATTTAACCTTCACGTTAATAAAGAAGAAGAGAAAGTCCTGCAGGAGTTCAGAGCTTTATTTGTCATGTTTAGAGAATTATAGAAATAAATCAGATTATAATAACTATGATTGTAGAGTTTAATAAGAGATTCTTTAATGGTTTGTTGCTGGTGTTCATCCAGCACTGCTGGTGGCGCTGTCACACTTTCCCTCGAGCAGTGCCGCATGTGTGACGTCACACATGAGTTCCACTCTATTTCCGGTCACTGCTGCAGCGCGCCGCTGTGTCGAGACGATGCCGAAGTGAGTCGGGCTTTAATGTTTGTTATATATTTATTTATTTATTGTTAAAGAACAAAAGTGTTTAAGTGTCAGATGAGCAAGTCATATAACTGTTAAAAACAATCATTCAAGAAAGAACTGTGAAGAAAACCGACGTGGATTAGCTTCTTATGCTAATGTAGCGTTAGCCTTTGAATGAGATGTTGTGTAGCTGTTGTGTTTATTATTATTAGTGTTGTGTAATGGTTGTGTAACACGCGTGTTTGTTTGTCTCTTGCAGGTTTTATTGTGATTACTGTGACACATACCTGACACACGACTCTGTAAGATCACATTCACTATTAATAAACATCACTTGTGTTGTGTGCTCATGTCAGTTGTGTGTTTGTGTGTTTGTGCAGCCGTCTGTTAGGAAAACACACTGCAGTGGACGCAAACATAAAGAAAATGTGAAAGATTATTATCAGAAATGGATGGAGGAGCAAGCTCAGAGTCTTATTGATAAAACAAGTGAGTGACCTCTGATTCACACACACACACACACACACACACACACACACACACACACACACACACACACACACACACACACACACACACACACACACACACACACACACACACACACTGGTGATACACACACACACACACACACACACACTGGTGATACACACACACACACTGGTGATACACACACACACACACACACTGGTGATACACACACACACACACACACACTGGTGATACACACACACTGGTGATACACACACTGGTGATACACACACACACACACACACTGGTGATACACACACACACACACTGGTGATACACACACACACACTGGTGATACACACACACACACACACTGGTGATACACACACACACACACACTGGTGATACACACACACACACACACTGGTGATACACACACACACACACACACTGGTGATACACACACACACACACACACACACACACTGGTGATACACACACACACACACACACACACACACTGGTGATACACACACACACTGGTGATACACACACACACTGGTGATACACACACACACACACTCCCCACACTCAAACACAAACACACACTCAAACACACACACAACACACACACACTCAAACACACACACTCAAACACACACACACACTGGTGATACACACACACACACACACACACACACACTGATGATATAAAGACAGACATGCACACACAGAGACACAATCACGCACAGATACACACACACAGAGACACTGATGATACACACACTAGCACAGATACACACACTCACAGACAATGATGATACACACACACACACACACACACACAGACACTGATGATACACACACACACAGATACACACACAGACACTGATGATACACACTAGCACAGATACACACACACACCACACACAGACACTGATGATACACACACACACACACACAGACACTGATGATACACACACTAGCACAGATACACACACTCACAGACAATGATGATACACACACACACACACACAGACACTGATGATACACACACACACAGATACACACACAGACACTGATGATACACACTAGCACAGATACACACACACACACACACACACAGACACTGATGATACACACACACACACACACAGACACTGATGATACACACACACACTGATGATACACACACAGACACAGACACTGATGATACACACACAGACACTGATGATACACACACACAGATACACACACACACACACACAGACACTGATGATACACACACACAGAGATACACAAAGACACTGATGATACACAGACAGACAGACAAATGTTTTTTTGATTCCCAGGATTTTTCTTTGTCTTATTAAACTCATTCGGGTAACTTATGTACACCACATGATGTATAGTAATGTTCTATATCTCAGAAGTAAATTGAGATTCTGTTAAATATTTCTTTTTCTCTGTGTGACAGCGGCTGCATTCCAGCAAGGTAAAATTCCCCCTACGCCGTTCCCTGGAGCCCCTCCACCCGGCGGATCTCTACTACCTCATCCTAGTATTGGTAAGTCTTAAACTCCATGAAGAATCCAAGATAAAAAATTGAATAGTTAGAAACTAAAACTCTTGCTCTCTTAGCATGCACACTACAAAACACAAAGATCTTAATCTCATCTGGATTTGTGAAGTGATGCAGATTCACAATATAGTGGTGAGATACATATGAATTTTTTCCTTCAGGTGGACCTCCAAGACCGGTATGTTACCCAGCCCCGCCAATGGGTGGCCCCCCGATGATGCCCATGATGCCCCCTCCACATGGAATGATGCCTGGAGGGCCAGGTATGACTGTTCATTTTTACATGTTGCTCATATGAAGATAAATCAGTGTCTTTGCATAAGCATTCTACACAGTAACAGCAGTCTGTAATGTGTATATCTCTGGTCTTTCTTTACTAGGTCCGGGTATGCGGCACCAATGGGTGGACCTATGCAAAAGATGCCTGGACCCCATATGATGCGTCCTCCTGCTCGGCCAATGATGTTGTCTGTGCGGCCTGGAACTGTGCGGCCTGACCGATAAGACATCAGCTTTCTCACAGCCATTCACAGATCACAGATTCGGTTTTGCACTGGTTTTACAGTAGACTTCAATGATGACTTGTGTTTGTGCACAAAGTTTGGTTCAGAGCATTCTGGTGACATTAGACAAAATCACATTTAACAGTGAACTTTGCATTGGCTTGCTTGTTCATGACAGGAGTATGAAAATTGTGTATGATGTGTTTGTATGTTTTAATGTTTATTTAGAAAATTTTTGAGGATTTTTCATTTTTTTTTGAGAAAATAAAAAAAGAAACCTATTTGCCTGTGTTTGTATTTCATGATGAATTTAAGCACATGTATCTTGCCATTCCAAACATGAGTAAATCAGATTAATCAAAAAATGAAGATGGGCAGATAGAGCAAAAATTCAAATCGAATTTATTAGTTCAATGCATTTAGACAGTATAATGATTGTTTCTTTAATAGCTGTAATGAACATAAAGAACAGTATGAACATTCAGAATGAAAATACATACTAGACATCTTTGAATCATAATTACTCCACCTTTAACATAGGCCAACAATGGTGTTAAAACCTGTGTTCAAGTGCAAGCCGTTCAGCCCTGATCCTAAAGGATTTCTGACATCATGCCAAAGAGATGATACTGTTAATGTCATCAATCGATGTTTGCTCAACTTAAAACAGTTCAAGTGAATTCAGCGAGGAAGGTGTGGAGAACTGTGGCCTGAGGGATTCATCAGTCAGACTGTTTCACTGCAGCATATGTTCTTAATTCACATCAAATCAAAAACTCTCATGTGATATGTGTACGAAGTGATATTTAATCGGGCTCCTCGCTTCTGAATGCAAATCTATAGCCTAAATGTGCTACATCTTGCTTTTTCACAGTAAATATCAATGCATCAGCCGCTGATTTGAAAATGAAAAGCATTTTTGTTGATTTTACTAACATGGACTATTCTTTTTCTAAACCTGTTCCATCACAAACTCAAATCTCACACGTGTTCACTAAGCAATTTTCAAAATATACAACAGAACATTCGGAGAAACTTGCTTCTGATTTTGACACTCACAAAATCCTCAATATTAAAAAAAACATTTTAAGAGAAGACATTGAACAAGAATGTTCACACAGTGCTCAGTACAGAGTTCAAATGTTCTTTTTAGTCTTTGGAAAGCAGTAAAGTAAAAAGTACTTTTCCCATTTAAAAATAGAAACTGGAATCTCACAAAACCAAAATGTTTTAAACAAACGGAGCCAACATTTTCATATTGCATAAAAACACATTTTATACTGTAATGCAAAAATCTTTGTATTGCAGTATTAAGAATGCATTCTTCCCACATTTCTGTCACAAACAAACATTGAAATGTCCCAAAAAACAGGCTCAATATTTTTCATGCAATATATATGTGTTATACTGGTTGTTATAATTGTTTGAAGACTTCAAATGAGCCGGACATTTCATCAGGAGATGAACCCAAATTAAACTTCACTCACATTCATGCTGAATAAGAGTTCAGTATTTGATGTCCATTTCTATACACCACCAGCAGATTTCACTTTCCCTTTCTCATGATGGACAGTCGTCCATATACAGCGGTCAAGTGTGACTATAACCTCTCTCTCTCTCTCTCTCTCTCTCTCTCTCTCTCTCTCTCTCTCCTCTCTCTCTCTCACTCTCACTCTCACTCTCACTCTCACTCTCACTCTCACGCTCACTCTCACTCTCTCTCTCTCTCTCTCTCTCTCTCTCTCTCTCTCTCTCTCTCTCTCTCTCTCTCTCTCTCTCTCTCTCTCTCTCTCTCACACACACACACACACTCATTAAAAGTTCTTTCACAAGGGGAATTCACTCAAAACGTTTCACCTGATTCGCCCTCCATTCATACCTTGGTGTCCGGAAACTTGAAAGGTGGTGTCAGCTACACAAGGAAAAACATATTGGGAATTCTGTCTGAGCCATTCACCATACCAAATATAACAGTGTGATTAATACTGATCAAAATCACATAACAAAATGTGATGGGGCGAGTGAAATGGATTTAGGGCTTCTTTGGATAATTTTGGTTAGAAAATGATAGAAAACAATGAAAGAATACTGAATGAATGAAGATGTGCAACACAGTCACAAAGAAATCAGCAAACCGTACGTTTGTGTCCACACCAACAACAAAACGCACAAACACGATCTGACAGTGACCACCGCATTTCCAACAAACAACGCTCATCTGGTCTGTGAAACACACGTGTCTCTTTCGAGCAGTTCTTTCATGGGAAACACAGATCAGATTCTTCAGTTGTAGGTTGCGATTGTCACTTGTGTGAAATGACCACATTGAGCTGCATAGTGTACAATCTCACAGAACATAAAAACAGCAAATATTAGCATATATAGGAATGAAAGAGACGTTCAATAAACGTTCCATACATGTCACAACATACATACAGCTGTTCTCTGGCTTTAGTGCTTTTGACCTCATCATTTAGATCTTTTTCTTATGTACACCAAATCCTACTTTCATCTTTTGCAATGTGAACACATCTAAAGATAAACATCAATTACTGAAAGAACACAAGTTCATATCAATACATTTACTTTGTGATGTACAAATATAGAATTTTGGATCATTTTTTGTATAGTAGAGGCATCGGAATAGGAATCTTATCATTGAGTTTTCATTTTGCTAGAGATTCATTCTTAATAAAAAACCTTTAAAATGTAAATGTAAACAGACATCAGTCTTTTATCCTCCGAGTTGTAAACGCCTGCTATGACAGAAGGAAGCACTGAATGTGAGACGATCAAATTCAATCTTCTAAAAAATGAAGCACGTTTGGGGGAAATGGGTCAAGCTATGATCCAGCGATGGGAGAAAAGTGATCTTGTGCGACAGGGATCAGGGATCGCAGATGAAGAATCGCTTTGGAGACTGTAAACATGAGAAGCAGTACTCGTATTACTCGTGTTGCAGTTTGGATCAACATGTTTCTCATAAAGTTCTGCTGATGCGTCCGTCTACATGAAGAGATGCTACGAGCGTTGAGCTACATTTGGACTCTAGTTTAATGACTGAGAGCTTGAGAGAGTGAACATTTAGTGTAATGTAGAAAACAGGGAAGCCATTCTGATGCTGATGGAAGAGTTTGAGGAAGGCTAGGGCCAGATAGATGGAAGGAAAGGTGGAGGTTTCGGTTCTTCAAGAAGGATATGCAGGCAGGAGTGGGGTCAGGATAGTAGTCCTTGCCCTGAGGGGGAGGGGCTACAGATCACAGTGAGAAGGCACAGGGCAACAGAGTTCACTGGGCGCAGGGTCGATTCAGGACGGCAGGCAGGATCTTCAGAATATGGTAGTCTCGTACTTGCTGTTACTCGGGGGTCTGGAGAAGTCTTGGGGTTCGAAGAGCCAGCCGGTGCTCCCCATTGACCCCAGATCTGTTTCTGTCTCCAAAATATCCATCTGACGCTGGAGATGGAGCGGAGAATGAGACTGCAGGAGCCAAGGATAAGCCAACATCAACATCATCCGTGGGGTAAAACAAACACCTCATGCCTCCCGTTCATCTAATACACTCATCTTCTCAATGTAAGGATAATAACATTAATCTAATCATCTAACTTGAAAAATAGGGTTCAGGTCATGTATTCAACATATTAGAACAACAAGATCCTTAGTTTAAATGTTATTATACTATCATATAGAATCGTATGTATAAAAGAGATTTACTCAACACACTGAACACAAATGTGTTGATATCACCGGTTAAGTTTGTGACCTGTTGCTAGAGTCAACCGAAGATGTGCATGGGAGGAAAATGTGTGAGTGGAAGTTAAAAACAAAGAGGAAAATTAGTAAAGTGAGAGGTGGAAGGTTAAAGAGAATGAGAGAGAGATCAGAACCTGAACTCCAGGGCTGAGGGAGGGCAGCGGGAGGTAGGAGGGGCGGTGGGCAGAGCACGTGTGACAGTAACAGCAGCGGTATTCAAGCACAGGGGCACCCTGGGGAGGACACATAGATTACAGGCTGAATTTAACCAATCTATCAGGACACACGATGACGGCTCATTCACTCAAAATGACACTCAAATGTAATCATCTTCAGTCAGAACCCACAATCACAGGATGAGATTCAGCACTACATGATTGAACATAAGTAACATCTTTGTTTTTGGGGTGAAGTGTTCCTTTAAAGCCTCAAGAACAATAATGATGCACAGAAGCACACCCATCTAACGATATACTTCAAAGTCAATAAGAATCCTACCAGCAGGTAAGAATGAGGGTTCAATGAAGTACTGTGAATCTATTGGTAATACTGAGTGTTCACACAGAGCAGATTTCATTTAGCAGCGTCTAAAGGATTAATACATGTCTCCTGTGATCTCTCTCTCCATGATCCACAGATAAAGTAAGAAAATAAATGATGGCAGAAGTTTTATTTTTGGGCGAGCTCATTATTTAACAGCGCACACGCTTCATCTTTATTTAATACCATGATAGATATCTGAGGTCATACTCACTGCTGTGCGACGTGTACTGGTACGGGATTGAGATGTGGGTCTGCTGCTCCTGGTTTCTAGATTCTCTGGGACTGGACCTGCATAGGAACTGTGCCGCCGGGACTTCTGTGCCTGTAAAGCCATCTGATAGGCCCACCTCGAATGCTTGACCCAGAGTCAGAATGATCTCATATGTCTGTGTCTGTGTAAACCCCAGTCAATGAATCCTTACACTATATGGGTTATGTATAGACACGTATATCGAGTTATCAGATAACACTCACCACCTCGACTGTAGTGAAGACATGACAGAAGTGATAACTAGACTTCAGGTCCTTTTGTGATGTAAGCAAATGTACAGAGATCATCAGATCCTGAGCTGCACATGAGATGTCTGGATCTCGTGTTCAGCAACTATAGCCTGAAAAAAAACACAATCTTTCATTAAAGCACGACAACATGACACATTTCTGAAAAACAGGATCAGTGTTTACAATCTGCAGGAAATCAAACAACATGTTTATTTAAGTACAGTACCGTTTACGGTCTAAAAGTAACAAATAGTGATGTTTTATTATATTTATATTTACTCTGAAAGATATGAAAGGTACGGTCTGACGACCGGACACACCTTATTTCACCTTTGTGGCAGCATCAACAAACTTGACTCCTCTGTATGTGATGTGCAGAACGATGACGGGACCTTTCCGATGATCCTTAGATTTCTGAAAAACATCAGAGAGAAACAGCTCAATGCTTTCACATCTGTACAAACCCAACAATAAACTAAAAACAACTTGAACAAACCCGTATTCTGGCACAAGCTTCCTGTGTCGACTCAATCCCTCGTAGATCTCGAATGATAACTGAGCCTAAATACTGAAATAGAAACAACAAACGAGTTCATAAATGTGCAAAGATTCTCATAAAAAACACTGATGGTTTCTAAGAGCTTTTTAATAATGACAGTTTACATCTTCTGATGCTGATATCTCTTTTAGATCAACCAAACTAAAACCCCATCTTTTACAGACAAAAGTGTCATGTTTGTCTCAGACTTATGACCCCTTCAATCAAATGACATCGCACAACAGACTGATGTATGTGATCTGTATCTGACCTATAATCAGACAAAAGAAACCTTTAAACATCTGAGATGTCCATGCGGCACACATCAGAATATTAAAAGCATGACTCACTCGAGCTTCATAAACACATGACTCTGTGATGAGTTTGTTGGGATGATGATGCCAAGTGGAGACAGTGGTGTATGTGGTGGAGTGGCTGGACGGACGAGTACTGAAGCGAGACTGACGATCTGCATGACGATCCTAAAGAAGAAACACAACAACCTGTGAACTCTAACAACCGGACACATCATGTCTTTAACAAATACATAAAAACACCATT
>CM065659.1:2783788-2801288 GCA_033220385.1 Triplophysa yarkandensis
AGAGAGAGAGAGAGACCATCAACATCTTGATACCGGTGTACCTCAGGGCTCAGTTCTTGGAGCGTTGCTCTTCTCGATCTACATGACATCACTGGGATCAGTCATTGGTAAGCATGGCTTCTCCTACCACTGTTATGCGGATGACACGCAACTCCTCCTTGCGTTTCATCCTGAAGATCAGACGATTTCGACCCGAGTCTCAGCATGTCTGAGCGACATCTCGCTCTGGATGAAGCAACACCACCTACAACTTAACCTTGCAAAAACGGAACTTCTTGTCATCCCTGCCGATCCGAGGACTCGTCACGATCTCTCTATCCAACTAGGAGCATCAACCATTGTGCCCTCCAGGTCCGCGACTGTCAGAACCTGCTCATTCATGCTTTACAACATCAGGAAGATCAGACAGTTTCTCTCAGAACACTCCACACAATTCCTGGTTCAGGCTCTGGTCTTGTCCAGGCTGGATTACTGCAACGCGCTGCTTGCTGGACTCCCGATGTGCACAACTAAACCTCTGCAGATGATTCAAAATGCAGCGGCAAGAGTTGTGTTCAAGGAACCAAAATGGACCCATGTAACACCTCTCTTCATTAAAACTACATTGGCTTCCTGTAGCAGCCCGCATTGAATTTAAATGTCTTCCTATTGCCTACAAGACCACCACCGGTTCAGCACCCACTTACCTTAACTCACTAATGCAAAGATATAGACCCTCAAGATCTCTGCGCTCCGCAAATGAGCTGAGACTTGTGGTACCAGCTCAAAAGGGGCCGAAATCTCTCTCTCTGGTCTCTCTCTCTGGTCTCTCTCTCTGGTCTCTCTCTCTCTGGTCTCTCTCTCTGGTCTCTCTCTGGTCTCTCTCTCTCTCTCTCTCTCTCTGGAACGTTCTCTGCTTCAGTTCCTCGATGGTGGAACAATCTGGCTCTGGCTTCACGCTTGTCAGACTTGGTCTCTATCTTCAAAAGACACCTAAAAACTCATCTTTTCCGGCTACACCTAACTCACTAGGAGTACCGTCTTTTCTAACCTACTCACTTTCTCCAAAAAAATTAACTTTGGTAACATTGTTTGTAGCACTTGTTGACCTATTGTTGTATCGGCTATTTACCGCTTCATTGTCTCCCCGACTATTGTAAGTCGCTTTGGATAAAAGCGTCTGCTAAATGCCTAAATGTAAATGTAAATGTAATGTATTTGTGTAACTTCCCTCATGAACAAGAGAATTTTCCACAAAGCGTTTTAAAACGTTTAAAGATTTAAAAACTTTCTTATTTCCACAGTGTCGTAGTTATGACATATCCATTCATTTTGAGAGCAACTCGGTGCACCAGAATCTGAGAATCATCAGCATCGGACTCCTGTTCACTTTCTGCTTTTCTATTCACTTTCTGTTTGATTGTGACATGTTATTCCTTTTTCTCTTTAAAGGTGTCACAGTTGTGTGGAGAAAGGACTCAAATGCAGGCAGCGGAGTGGATATAAACTCAAAGACCTTAATAAACAATACACCCACAATGAGAAAAAACTATAACATAAAATTCAAAACAAGAACTTCCTACGAGGGGGCAAAACAAGGAACAATTCACTAAACTTGGTAGGAGATTTACACGCACAGGAGAAACAGGCATGGAGAGAACCAGCACAACTCAAACATTCAATACAAACAGCATACAAAACAAACCAGCAAAGAACAGCCAACACAAGGGGTATAAAATAGGGAATCATAACAAGGGATAATGACATGGGGGCGGATGTGGGGAATAAAATAAAGATATGAAGATAGACAAGACAACCAGGGGGCGGAGCCAGGAGACAACAGAAGACAGCACATGGCATGTCAAAACAAACATTTCCATGTCTCACACACAACACATGGGTCTGCCAGGATTCTGCCAAAATCAGGAAAAGCATGACCAAGAGAGAATCATGACAGACTCCCCTCATAAGGAATGACATCCTGGCATTCCTCAAGAGGGCTGACAAACAGGACAGGACATTAACAAAAATCACTAGCACACAGACATGGTACTGTCATGACCTGGTCCACAAAACTAGAGGAAACTTGACAAAAAGGACCAGGGGCCTCATTTATAAAGCTTGCGTACGCACAAAACGGAGCTGAAAACATGCGTACGCCAGTTCCTGCGCAAAAGTTGAGATTTATAAAGAAAAACTTGACGTGAAAACATGCGCACCTTCACGCAAACTCTGACCCATGCGTACGCACATTATGAAGACAAAGCAGTTTGGCGACACTGATGGGAAGTTGAGGAACTGACTGTGGATGAAGGGAATTAACCCTTTGAATTAATTTCCTTTGACATATTTCAATATTTACAATATTTACCAGTTGCTCATAGGTCCTGGTTACAACAAAAAATACAAATAACATTAAATCGCCATTATAGGTCCTAAAGATACATACAAGCATGTTTAGTTTAAAGACATAAAAGCAACTATGTGTTGAAAGTACGTAAATGTACTTTCTTTCACTTCCATTCTTAAATGGATGTATGCCTATCACTCATTATGTGATTAATGTGATAAGTTGTAATTTATTAAATATTTTATTTATTAAAAATATTCGGAGGGACCCACAACACCAGCATGAAGAGCCTAACCCCCCCCCCTCCCGAACTAGAAGAACATCATCAGGGAGCAAGACTCCGTCAGGGAGTAATGCGCCGTTTGTGAAGAACAACAGTGCAAAGGTTCATTTTTAAACAAGATCCATTAATGAAGATGCAATGCCACCCTGCACAACCCTTATTTGCTTAAACTCATCTGCGATGAGAGTAATTGCATTAATGGGGTCCGCAGAACAGCCTCAGTCTGCACCCGTCCACTTCCAGCCGTGTGTATGGCACGGGACTCCCGCGCTTGTGCTGGGGACCTCAGGAAACTCCAGAGACCCCGCAGACTCTGCGCTGCAAGAATAAGAACTAAACCAATTGTGTGATTTATTTTATTTAATTGAGCACGCCAGCAATAAAGTTATTTACCAGGTTCCCCTGTATCAGCACATGTGTCTCTCTCTCTCAGACACAATGCCACACACACAGGTGTCTCTCTCTCTCAGACACAATGCCACACACACAGGTGTCTCTCTCTCTCAGACACAATGCCACACACACAGGTGTCTCTTTCTCTCAGACACAATGCCACACACACAGGTGTCTCTCTCTCTCTCAGACACAATGCCACACACACAGGTGTCTCTCTCTCTCAGACACAATGCCACACACACAGGTGTCTCTCTCTCTCTCAGACACAATGCCACACACACTGGTGTCTCTCTTTCTCAGACACAATGCCACACACACTGGTGTCTCTCTCTCAGACACAATGCCACACACACTGGGTTGGCAGAGAATCGGGGCACCTTTGCCCTCACCAGTCGCCCACACATTCTGTCAGTGAGAGACAAACCGATTCTTTATTCCCATCTTAAGATCGGAACACTTCTCTTTTATATCTGGATCATCATGTTTACCGCAGCAGTGATGTGTCCACACTCTGAATATTATTTTTATTAGTAATTCCACCAAATAAAATAACCTTTCTTTCATCCACCTCACTCACAAGAAACTCTAGTTCTGCCTTGATAGTTCCGTCTTTTTAATATGCACGGCCACTGAGCTCATTTGCATTGTCTATATATGGTTAAATGTGGGCGGATAGAGGGCGGTACAAGAGATTTTTTTGCGTGCGCAGATTATCCGGTAGGTTGTGATTTATAAAGTGAAAATTGCGTGCAGGTGTGCGTACGCATGCTTTTATAAATCTGAATATTTTTTTGCGTACGCTCTTTTTGGCTTTTGTGCGTACGTAGAGTTTTAGTAAGGATCCTACGCACACTTTTATAAATGAGGCCCCAGATCATAAAGACATAACGTATTTAAAATCCGGATTCTTAACATCAAGAGGGATCATTTTAAGAGAGAGAGTGAGAGACCAGAGAGAGAGAGAGATTCATTAACACAAAATGCATTCATCATTAAACAGTACAATACTTCATGAATACATATTAATTTAAAATGTATATATGTATATTTAAAAAAATGAAAATAAAATAAAAACTGCTTCTTTTACAACAATGTATCACAACCTCCCTCTTCATTGGGTTGACATAAAATATTTTCAACTCCCCACAAAAACAAAAAAGATTCTGTATCATTCACCATTAGTACTTATACTCCATAACCAACTTACTTTTTACAAGAGCTCTGAACATATTCAAGGGATCAGTCTCACTATTAAACAGCAGTTTTCTCTTTCTTGTCAACTAAATTGCCATTTTTGCCTTACTAATAAATAACTAATCAAAACAATTTTACTCTTGTTTGAGGCGCTATATTTTGGTCCAAAAATAAAAAAACTATTTGTAAAAATAAAACCAAGATTATTGCTCAAATCTCTTAACACACCAAGAAGTCCTAATAACCTTGAACCTCCAATGAATATATGAAATACTGTTTCTGAAAGACCACAAAACAAACACTCTTCTCCTTGCAAAGGATGTAGATGAACTTTATAATGGTTTGTTGCCATAATCCAATGTGAAATCCGCCATTGCAAATCCCCACTTCTTTTTTCAATTGGTTTCTTATACAATGACATCCTTTTGGAGAAGTACCCAATTCAACAAAATTAGTCCATTTAGTCTCTGGAAGGCCTTTCAATGCTCTTAAATTAAAATATTTCACACAAACAAGATAAAGTGACTTCTTAGGTATAATGACAAAGAGGCCAAGATCAGATGTTTTAAAAGAAAGTAATCTTCCATCATCCACCTGCCAATCTCCTACATTTACATCCACAGTGATGTTAGGGAAAACATTATTAACTATCTCTTCTTACAATGGTATTACAGGAAAAGACTCCTGAATCTCAGAATTTTTCAACAATCTAAACGGAATGGATATCGTTCTTCATGGCCAGATATTCTGCAGAAATCCATTGGTCCATTGACCTAAGATGACAGATTTTCTGACCAGGCTTGTGCAAAAACTCTTAGATTTTAAAATCACACTGGATATAAGAGGATTTGTAATGAAAGGTTCTTCAAGAACCCACTCATGAGATATCTCAGACTGCTCCGCACCCACTCTCTTTAATAAAGCACACGCTTTTTCTGCCCAGTTCTGAGACTGGTGATACAGGAATCTTTGTGCAGTCTGCAGTCTAAAAGCAGCTACTTTGGACTTAATGTCCATAAGGCCTTGGCAATACTTTTCCCCAAAAATTCAACAAACACTTTTCGAATTTCTCTAAGGAATTCATCTGGTAGGGTTAGCACAATTAGTTTATGCCGTAGGACAGAGGTGGCAAGATTAGTTATAACCAACACTCTTCCTCTATAAGAGAGTTGAGGTAAAATCCAGTTCCACTTTGATGATCTATTACAAATTTTATCTTTTACACCTTCACAGTTTTTCCCTTCATACACTTCTGAACCTAAAAATATGCCTAAAAACTTAAACCCATCTTTTTCCCACTTTACATTTTCAGGAATAACAGGTAAAGGCATTGTTCTTTTATCATTGCACCAAAATGCTTCTGTTTTACTCCAGTTCAGTTTTGCAGATGATGCTTTCTCATATAAAGATATACTATCATTTACAATATCACTTACTCTTTGATCTTTCACAATTACAGTAATGTCATCTGCATATGCTGTTAACTTAAAAGCATTGCAGTTACCATCAACCTTCAAAACCAGTCAGATCTTTTCTTAATAGAGACAGGAGTGGCTCCACTGCTAAGGCATATAACTGACCAGAAAATGGGCATCCTTGTCTTATACCTTTAAGTAATCTTATTGGTTTACTCAACTCATCAGCCCATTTTTTTTAAATACAAGAGGCATTTATGTATAAGAGTTTGATCCAAGCAATAAAAACATCTTCAAACCCAACAGCACTCATTGTCTCAAACAGAGAACCGTGCTCAACTCTATCAAAAGCTTTTTCCTGATCTAAGAACAGAAAGCCAACATCCACTTCATATAATTTAGAATAATCTAAAATATCTCTGATCATAAAAACGTTATCGTATATTGTTCTTTCTGGATTGATCTTGATATATTAAGTCTCCCAGTACAGTTTTCAGCCTTTTTGCCAAAACTTTGGCTATGAGCTTTTAATCAGTTGTTAATATTGACACAGGCCTCCAATTCTTAAGACTCAAATCACCCTTTGTCGTAATAGTGTTAAAACCGCCATTTGGCAACTTGTGGGAAGGTGTTTTTCTTTAAAACACTCTTGGATCACCTCATAAAAGTCTTTTCCAATGTACTTCCATACAGCTTTCTAAAAGTCTGCTGATAGTCCATCAATTCCAGGTGCTCTAGCCGGCTTAATCTGTTTAACAGCATCAGTCAACTCCTCAAACAAAACAGAACTGTCCAGATTCGCACTCTGTATTTTAAAAAGAGAAGGCAGTTGTTGCAATAGCTGGGAAGCACATTCGGTATCAGTTTCTTCTTTTCTGTACGAATCAGAATAAAAATCCACTGCAATCTTTTTCGTTTGTCTTTGTCTTTAGTCCATCAGATGTAGTCAAACAATACATTTCATTTAGTTTTTTTGACACTTTTTCTACATAAAAAACAAGCTGTGGGAGCATCCATCTGATGAACAGACATAAAACGGGATCTTATCAAGGCACCTTTAGGCCGCTCTTGCAACAAAGATTCTTGGTCTTGTTTCTTTTCACATAAAATGCCAGCTGAAGATGAATTAGAATGCTGAATCCTACCTGAATCCTATATGAAACATTTCATGTTCTATCTCAGAAATTTTTTGTTTTCTTTTTCTTTTTGAAAAACATGTATACTGCTGACAATTTTTTTTTATTTGTGTCTTTACAATTTCCCACCACTGTATTGTGGTGTATAATTTTTTAGAACCCCATTCATTCCAAAACAATTCAAATTTTTCATGAAAATTTTTCTCTTTCAACAATGCAACATTAAATTAAAAAGTAGGAAGCCAATACGGAATGTGGTTCCTCATTATTTCTTTCTAAAAGAAAATTAAGAGTACAGTTCCAATCCCCACCAACAATTAAAATACCATCCAAAGTAATACTTTTTAAAAATTCTTCTAACTTTCTAAACACTAAAATTCTATCTGATCCTTTATTAGGAGCATAAATATTTATGAAAACAAACAACTGATTATCAATCTTAGTTTTCACCATTAAAATACGACCTTTCTCTATTTCAATTTCTGATCAAATATTAACATTAAGGAGAGTTGAAAATAAAATCGCTACACCTGCATTTGTGCCATGGCTTAAACAAATATTTCCGTCCCACCACAGATTTAACTCAGATTCAGTTTTAATGTCGCTATGAGTTTCTTGTAAAATATTACTTGAGTATCTTTAAGCCTAAGAAATTCCGATAGTAAAGCTCTTTGTCATCCATCCTTCAACCCATTCACATTTAAAGATCCTAATCTAAGAATCTGCATTACAGGGGAGAGAGAAAGGAAACACAAAAAATGACAGAAAAGCGAAACAAAAATAAATATATCCAACACCCATGTTTGTTTTCTATTTTAACAATTTTACATGACCTTTTTGAGCTTTACGTACAGTTGTTAGAAACTTTCTCAGCCGACATCTCCACAACTGATTTAATAAACTTATTAAGATCGAGGAAGAAATTTACAACATCAACTTTCTTCCCTTTAGTTAAATCTAGAAACAGAATAAATGTCATCCACAATCTTGCCGCAATCAATCTCTGAAAACTCAGAACAATATTCGGAACCACATCACCATAAACATGTTCATTATCCTGAACAGCACCAACATCATCCTTCATAACATTCATCAGCTATCTCACTAACTCCCTTCTGACTCTGAACTTGGATCTATAGCCCTTATCTCGACTGAAGAAGTGGCCTGGAGAATGACGCTGGGTTCCGTGCCTTCATCATTAACCCCATTTATCTTTTGTTTCTTTTCTGGAATCATATCCTTTACAGCTATATGGTTCGCTCATCATTATTTCTGGCATTATGAGATGAGATGTCTAAAGACTCAGATTGTACATTTAAAATATGAAAACTTGTGAGAGAGAGAGAGACACCAGAGAGGCAGACCAGAGAGAGAGAGAGACAGCAGAGAGAGACAGCAGAGAGAGAGACCAGAGAGAGAGACCAGAGAGAGACAGCAGAGAGAGAGACCAGAGAGAGACAGCAGAGAGAGAGAGACCAGAGAGAGAGAGAGACCAGAGAGAGACACCAGAGAGAGAGACCAGAGAGAGAGACCAGAGAGAGAGAGAGACCAGAGAGAGAGACAGCAGAGAGAGAGACCAGAGAGAGACAGCAGAGAGAGAGAGACCAGAGAGAGACACCAGAGAGAAATACCAGAGAGAGAGACCACAGAGAGAGAGACCAGAGAGAGACAGCAGAGAGAGACAGCAGAGAGAGAGACCAGAGAGAGACCAGAGAGAGACCAGAGAGAGAGACCAGAGAGAGAGAGACCAGAGAGAGAGACCAGAGAGAGAGACCAGAGAGAGAGACAGCAGAGAGAGAGAGAGAGAGAGAGAGAGAGAGAGAGAGAGACCAGAGAGAGAGAGACCAGAGAGAGACCAGAGAGAGAGACCAGAGAGAGTCCAGAGAGAGAGAGACAGCAGAGAGAGAGACCAGAGAGAGACAGAAGAGAGAGAGACCAGAGAGAGAGAGAGAGACCAGAGAGAGAGACCAGAGAGAGAGAGACCAGAGAGAGACACCAGAGAGAGAGACCAGAGAGAGAGAGACCAGAGAGAGAGAGAGAGACCAGAGACCAGAGAGAGAGAGACCAGAGAGAGAGAGACCAGAGAGAGACCAGAGAGAGAGAGACCAGAGAGAGACCAGAGAGAGAGACCAGAGAGAGACACACCAGAGAGAGAGAGACCAGAGAGAGACACCAGAGAGAGAGAGACCATAGAGAGACAGCAGAGAGAGAGACCAGAGAGAGACCAGAGAGAGAGAGACCAGAGAGAGAGAGATCAGAGAGAGACCAGAGAGAGAGAGACAGCAGAGAGAGAGAGAGAGACCAGAGAGAGGCCAGGGAGATAGAGAGACAGCAGAGAGAGAGAGAGACAGCAGAGAGAGACCAGAGAGAGAGAGAGAGACAGCAGAGAGAGAGAGAGAGAGAGACCAGAGAGAGACAGCAGAGAGAGAGACCAGAGAGAGAGAGAGAGAGACCAGAGAGAGAGAGAGAGAGAGAGAGAGAGACCAGAGAGAGAGAGACAGAGAGAGACCAGAGAGAGACAGCAGAGAGAGAGACCAGAGAGACAGCAGAGAGAGACCAGAGAGAGAGAGAGACAGCAGAGAGAGACAGACCAGAGAGAGAGAGAGAGACCAGAGAGAGAGAGAGAGAGAGAGAGAGAGAGAGAGAGACCTGGAAGAGAGAGAGAGAGAGAGAGATGGAAGAGAGACCAGAGAGAGAGAGACCAGAGAGAGAGACCAGAGAGAGACAGCAGAGAGAGAGACCAGAGAGAGACAGCAGAGAGAGAGAGACCAGAGAGAGAGAGAGAGACCAGAGAGAGAGACAGCAGAGAGAGAGACCAGAGAGAGACAGCAGAGAGAGAGAGACCAGAGAGAGACACCAGAGAGAGAGACCAGAGAGAGAGACCAGAGAGAGAGAGACCACAGAGAGAGAGACCAGAGAGAGACAGCAGAGAGAGACAGCAGAGAGAGAGACCAGAGAGAGAGACCAGAGAGAGAGAGAGAGAGAGAGAGAGAGAGAGAGAGAGAGACCAGAGAGAGAGAGAGACCAGAGAGAGACCAGAGAGAGAGACCAGAGAGAGAGAGACCAGAGAGAGACCAGAGAGAGAGACCAGAGAGAGACAGCAGAGAGAGAGACCAGAGAGAGACAGAAGAGAGAGAGACCAGAGAGAGAGACCAGAGAGAGAGAGACCAGAGAGAGACCAGAGAGAGAGAGACCAGAGAGAGAGAGAGAGACCAGAGACCAGAGAGAGAGAGACCAGAGAGAGAGAGACCAGAGAGAGACCAGAGAGAGAGACCAGAGAGAGACACACCAGAGAGAGAGAGACCAGAGAGAGACACCAGAGAGAGAGAGACCATAGAGAGACAGCAGAGAGAGAGACCAGAGAGAGACCAGAGAGAGAGAGATCAGAGAGAGACCAGAGAGAGAGAGACAGCAGAGAGAGAGAGAGAGACCAGAGAGAGGCCAGAGAGATAGAGAGACAGCAGAGAGAGACCAGAGAGAGAGAGAGAGACAGCAGAGAGAGAGAGAGAGAGAGAGAGAGACCAGAGAGAGACAGCAGAGAGAGAGACCAGAGAGAGAGAGAGAGACCAGAGAGAGAGAGACAGAGAGAGACCAGAGAGAGACAGCAGAGAGAGAGACCAGAGAGAGAGAGAGACAGCAGAGAGAGACAGACCAGAGAGAGAGAGAGAGACCAGAGAGAGAGAGAGTGAGAGAGAGAGAGAGACCTGGAAGAGAGACCAGAGAGAGAGAGAGAGAGAGAGATGGAAGAGAGACCAGAGAGAGAGAGAGAGACCAGAAAGAGAGATGGAAGAGAGAGAGAGAGATGGAAGAGAGACCAGAAAGAGAGATGGAAGAGAGACCAGAGAGAGAGAGAGAGAGAGAGAGAGAGAGATGGAAGAGAGACCAGAAAGAGAGATGGAAGAGAGAGAGAGAGATGGAAGAGAGACCAGAAAGAGAGATGAAAGAGAGACCAGAGAGAGAGAGAGACCAGAAAGAGAGATGAAAGAGAGACCAGAGAGAGAGAGAGACCAGAAAGAGAGATGAAAGAGAGACCAGAGAGAGAGAGAGACCAGAAAGAGAGATGAAAGAGAGACCAGAGAGAGAGAGAGACCAGAAAGAGAGATGAAAGAGAGACCCATGGCAAATGTAATGTATACAACAAAAATAGATTCATGTTTTCTCTTTAAACACATTAAAACATACACAACAAACTGATCAGAAATCAGATTTTATTTCAGCTGGAGGAGGAAATATTTGGCCGGTGATGATGATGTATTAAATAAAAGAACAGAAACAAAGACATATTAGACACATTAGAGGTCCTTCACATTAGAGTTCTGTACAGTTTAAGGCTCAGATGTGGCAGAGAGAATTCTGGGATTGATCTAAAACATGTGATGAGCCGTCGGTGAACAGCATTTTAAATCCTCTAAAGTGTACATTCACAACGAGAAACATATAAACAAATAAAGAATTCAAGTTAAATTAAACAAAGACATGAGTCATATGTATTTAAATGTTTTTCATGTATAAATCAGAGATGAAAGTGTGGTTTGATGATGTGATGGCACATGATTGCCTGGTTAAATATTGTGCAGTAAATTGAGCAGTATTGTAATTAATACAAGGCAGATACCTGTAAGACTTATATTTTCATAGCTATACACTTTGTTTATGTAGTATTTATTTATTTATTTATATGTGGATTTATTTTCTTTTCTCACATTTGTTTCTGTGTCATGCAGTAACAGTGATCCAGTCTGTAAGCGTGTGTGTGTGTGTGTGTGTTCAGATGATTCTTTCTGTGGTTTTATTCCTCATTTTCACAGAAACGTCCTTCATTTCCACAGCTTAAACACATGACATTTGTCCAGAACACATGAAGATAATGTTAATCCTAAAACACACAAAAGCATTTCAGTAAGAACAGTTTCCTGATCACATGATTGTAAAACCATGATGACACTGTTAGTCATGCAATATACAAAACCTTAAGATATGACACGGACGTGACAGAGGTGTCTGACTCTATAAAGCTCAATGTCATGCCTAACGCCAGTGCTTACAAGGATGTTGCCGTGCGATATTTAATCAGGGTCATGTGATTAAAACAGCTTTACATCTGCACTTTATTCTGTTCATTTTCTCTTCACTATTAGTCTGACGTCAATAAATATTAAATGACTACTCTCTTCAAAGCATTATGGGAAGATAAGCAGCCAAAGCGATGTCCGTATTAGAACAGCAGCCAATAGCAATGCTGTGAACAATGAGGGCCCGACATAGCAGCCAGTCAGCTTGCGGTGAGTCAAGCCTCTGTGATTGGCTTTGGCCTTACCTGCCTCACTCCTCACCCTCCTCTGGCGTCATCTCTGTCTCTTTGTGGACCACGACTTTAGTCACTGACATATCTGGATGTTGTTCTTTAGCTTCTTTAATAGCTTGAGCCAGAGCCTATCAGTCATCAGACGGCCAGACAGCAGGAGACACACATCAGAACAGTGTGCTAAACTGTTCTCTAACACACATCTGATTTTCTATATGGGCTTTAGTATAAACACATTTAATCCGTCTGAATGTGAAAAATGAGAATATTCGGGCATTATTTATTGCCCGCCTGTCTTCTCGTGGAACACAATGTGTTTTAACATGGCCATATCACAACACCAAGCCAAAGCTGGATTGGCTTAGATCTGAAAACTGATTGATCATGAGGAAACATGTTATGCCCCACAAGAGAACCTCTTTCGTAAATCAAGCCTTTATCAGATCTCACCTCATCATGATCGATGTCAGCATCTCCTGAGATGACAATTCTCTTCTCTATCCGTGTCTCTGATATTCCTCCTTTCACCGTCTGTCAGACAAACACACAGAACATCGACAGTGAGACACAAGTGACTTCTGTCATGATGACATCACTCTCACCTTTGTGATGTGAGTGGTGGTGGTGGTGCTGCTGGTTTCTGATGTGATGGTTTGAGCGCTCATCAGAATTCCAGGATCAGTATCTTCGTCTGCTTCACCCTGAATGTTTTTTTAAAAACAACATGACATGAATATTTACTCTTACATACAAAAGAACACAAGCTTCACTATCACACATGAAACACATCTGTACTTCATTACTGTAACTGCATACACACACACACACACAGACCTGCACAGACTCATATGTGATGGTTTTCGTTTCTGTACGGATGACAGGCATCTCCTGTGTGTCTCCTGAAATACTTAACGGCTCCGACTGCACAACATCAACAACACAAAAACACACAATCATACATATATACAAACATGGTTTATACACACAAACACGCCCACAAAACACCCATATGCATGCACGCAGGCATACACACACACACACACACACACACACACACACACACACACACACACACACACACACACACACACACAGTCATATGAAACAAGGACAGAGGTTGAGGTGAGGAGCAGGGTGATGTTGGAGAGCAGCAGTATGATATCACAGGTGACATTTCTCTCTCTGAAGTTCTGCTGTTTATCCCTCAGAGAACGGGAGGAGCAGGACGTGGGGAGAGAGAGGAGGTGAAGATGTTTTTTTGGGATCTGGAAATCTATCGAGGTCACACCTCTAAACCGGCGGTCAGTTCTACCTCCCCGCTCTGACCCTCAGCCACACCCTGCTGCTCGGCCATCCCCAGAAGAGAGGACGAGCTCGCGTCCCGGGATTGATCTCCTGATCCCACATCATCATCATCGGTGGACAGAGAGAAACTCTCACCTCCAGACTCACTGTCAGCGGGTGAAACGGCCCCTGCGGGGTTTACTGAGTTTACACTGCTGGAGTCACTCGTGTCATGATCAGACTGGGAATCAGACTCATCGAGAGCTCGCACAGAGCTCAACGGCTCTTCACACACAACACATGCTTGATAATACACATCAGGATCCACTGGGACCGCTGGAGATTCAGGTGTTTCTACCTGACGTGGTTTCTCCTCTTCTGTTTGGCTCTTTTCTGGATAACTCTCTTGGCTCTCTGATGGCTGTCAAAGACAAAATGAAAGTGGTCAGATAAGAAGACATATTGAAACAGATCTTCAGGGATCTGGGTTTTCTATAAGAGTTCAAACAAATAAAGAATTCAAGTTTTGTAATAACTGATGGCTTGGCCTTTTGAGGCCGTATATTTAAATTCTATTATCCACTAGAAATCTTTAGAAACCTCACACTGCTCTTCAAAGGAGGGTCACATAAAAATGAAGGTTTTATTCTTTCGTTTGTTAATATCAATTTGTTAATCTTTGTTAATATTATTAAGAAATGTAGATCCAATGACATCTCAGAGGATGAGGACATATTAAAACTATGTTGTGACTGTAACATTATGAACACATCCGAAGTGCAGCACCTTATGAGATGACACAGATGAGGGCGTAATGAGAGGAGACGATGGAGACGCCCAACTGTGTGTGGACTGCAAGAGAGCCGTGAGCTCAGGAGACATCTCATCAAAACTGGGCTTAGGCTAAACACACACACACACGCACGCACGCACGCACGCACGCACGCACGCACGCACGCACACACACACACACACACACACACACACACACCAGACAAGATTATGAGTTAATATCACACATAAGAGCACACAGACACACACATGTTAATATGACAGGATTAATTCAGTTTTCAAAATGAAAGCTGTTTTATGGTTTATTCATGAAAGAATCGATTGTTAAATCCTCAATAATATGAAACAAGAACTAGATCAAATTGATGTGAATATGGTTTCTGGGAAGAGAACCTAACAAAATGTTTTTCTGTGACAAAACACAAATGTAGATGTCAAATATTTTAATTCAATGTTATGATGTCATCTGGCCTGGAAATGACTCTATACTGATGAATCATCAGATGAGTATTTCAGAAGCACATGACAGATATTTTTAATTCAATGGTTGTATTTTATTATCCCGACCTGAAAATAATTCAGACTCATCTCATGAATGAAACCCTTCATGACCTCTAGATTCAGAAGCAGTTTGTGAGGGGAAGCAAAGCAGTGCAGAGATTTTTCCACAGCAAATAAAATTTTTAAATATAAATAAAAAAGTTTTATATCCGTGCTCTAAAGGTCAAAGCTGAAACAGCAAATCTAAAGAAAAATCAGGTGTGACATCAAATTCCAGAGTGAGGATTTATGTCGCACAAGCTTAAAGGCAACACAAATAAAGAGCGAAGGATTGATGTGCACTTGATCAGGTGCTGATGATGATGAAGATGTCATACCACGCGAGCTGTAGGAGAGGTTTTGCTGAGATATGGAACAGGGCCAGGACTCAGCCCAAAATCTGCAGAAGATCTGAGAGCAGATCTTAGTGGAGACTTGAGAGGAGACCGAGGTGTCGGAGGACTCGAGCCGGTAAATATCCTCAGCTCCGCCTTCACGACGTCTCCAGATTCCTCAGAGGTTACTGGAGGATCAGAGAGAGATGGGGTCCCAGCCTCCCTGATGGTGATTATTGGAGCTCCGCTCTCATCCGCACCACTGATCTGATACTCAACCATCACAGGAACAACTTTAATAGTGGCAGCAGTAGGCAGATCAGAGAGTTTGATGGATGGATCCATGTCTGAGGTTTCCTCACTCAAGATGACTTCTTCAGCTTTTAGCTTCTTTTCTTTTAAAGCATCACCACCGGCCAGAAATCGATGTTTCTTCTCTGGTACCTTAGGGGGAATTTTCTTAAGAGGAACATCTTCAGATACAATGATAAGATCTGGAGAAATCTTTTCCTGAATAACACTAACTGTCTTTTGAACATCTTCTGATAGAACGATTGAATCTTTTTCTCTGATTATATCATCCGATTTTTCCACTATTTTCTCTGGAGTAACTCCAGTGCTTTCAAAAGGAGGACGTTTGTTTATAATGACCCACCCGTCAGATTCCTATATATAACACACAAACATTCATATGACGTTAACATGTTGAATAGAAAAGTCACGGTTAGTCACAGCATGGGAACAGCAGGAAGAAGAAAACACTCAGATCTCTGTGGGACCTCTTTTTTCTTCTTCTCACTTTAAGCTCATTCAGGGCTCAGACGTGTAGACACACGAGGAGATGAACGCTTCATTATGATATTGACATCACTTACCACCTCAACCCTCCTGTCCTGATCCGCTGAATCTTCCTGTTTCCCATCAACTACTTCCTGTTTTATCTAGTAAAACAATAATAGAAAGGATTTAAATAAAATATTGTCTGAAACAAACAACAAAACTGAATGTCAGTTTAAAACGACAATATTGTTCTCATGTGTGTAGGATTATCAGTCACAATATTATTAATATACATGCTGGTTATTGATGTTGATTTTGTGTTCCTCTCAGCTGTGGCTGGGCTCTTGTGTCATTAAGTACACAAAACAAAATCAATGATCAGATCAGGGGTGGGCGATATGAGGATATTTAACCGTGGACGATTAAAATGATTAAAATCAACAAACTGCTTGCTCTCTCTCTCTCTCTCTCTCTCTCTCTCTCTCTCTCTCTCTCTCTCTCTGGTCTCTCTCTGGTCTCTCTCTGGTCTCTCTCTGGTCTCTCTCTGGTCTCTCTCTCTCTCTCTCTCTCTCTCTGGTCTCTCTCTGGTCTCTCTCTCTCTCTCTCTCTCTCTCTCTCTCTCTCTCTCTCTCTCTCTCTCTCTCTCTCTCTGGTCTCTCTGGTCTCTCTCTGGTCTCTCTCTGGTCTCTCTCTCTCTCTCTCTCTCTCTCTCTCTCTCTCTCTCTCTCTCTCTCTCTCTCTCTCTGGTCTCTCTGGTCTCTCTGGTCTCTCTCTCTGGTCTCTCTCTCTCTCTGGTCTCTCTCTCTCTCTGGTCTCTCTCTCTCTCTCTCTCTCTGGTCTCTCTGGTCTCTCTGGTCTCTCTCTGGTCTCTCTCTGGTCTCTCTCTCTCTCTCTGGTCTCTCTCTCTCTGGTCTCTCTCTCTCTGGTCTCTCTCTCTCTGGTCTCTCTGGTCTCTCTGGTCTCTCTGGTCTCTCTCTCTCTCTCTCTCTCTCTCTCTCTCTATATCTCTCTCTCTATCACTTACAATACAGTATAGAAATAAAAAGATTTTTAAAATAGAATTTTACAATTGCAATCATACGTGTACTTCCCATGTATACGTCAACAGATGCCTCCGACAGAAGATGTGAGTGTATCAGGACTTAAGAAAAGGTTGGCAGTGTTTTTACACACATCGACTTTATGCGGAGAAGCCCTTTAAGTATATTTGGTGCCATATTTTTCCCTTATGATGATGACTTTATCTGCCACCTTCTTGTCACCTTCTTCATGTGAGTTGGCTGTGTGTAGGTTAAGTAACCTTTTACAGTGCACTGGTGACAGTTTGAACATATAAACACACTTTATCTGTTAATATATGTACCTCAGGCTGTGGCCGTGTTTTGATTAGATTTGTTAAACCAATGTTCAACAAAGTACATATTGGGTAGGTACCAATCTCTTTCATTGTAATTCTCATGGTAAAGTCTTATTAAATGTTCTTACTGTGCAGAATTTCACTGGTATTAAATCTTAACTTGATTAAAATATTCTTAAAACATTTGGTAAAGTCTGTATTTGTACAGTTTGGCTGGATTGTAGATTTGTAATCTGTTAACTATCCGTAAAACAAACATTTAGAATAATTGGGATGAAATCGTCAATTGTGATTTTTTCAGAAAATATTGTGATATAAATTTTTCCCTATATTGCCCTCCCCAAGAGCAGATTA
>CM065659.1:2811726-2858929 GCA_033220385.1 Triplophysa yarkandensis
TGTCTCGGGATGTAATGGAGGATTACTGGAGTGAGATGAAGAACATCGAGGAGGATGAGCTGGGACAACATGAGGAGATGGTGGAGAGTAGGAGCATGGATGGTGCGTAAGAAATCTCTCTCCTCTCTTGTTCAGTTATTGTCGTGAGAAGAGAAAGAGTTGAACATAATTTGTGTTTGATTCATGAAGAGGCAGAGGTTGAGGAGGAGTGGCTTCAGGGGGCAGGTCTGTCCACGCTGGTGTCCGGAACACAGAGCGACGGCCCGACAGAAGCTCTTCTCTCCACGCTCACACACTCACAGGCCGCTATGGTGAAGAAACGTCTGGATAACTACACACAGACACTCCGCAAGAGAAACAGACAACCCATGAGACATGTCAGAGACGTGTTCTCTACACCTGACACATCGGTGAGCTCTCATCATTGTGATGATGATATGTATTTATGAATCCCCGAATATAGAAATAAAGACACAGGTGTGAATGTGTGACACTCAGTATCTCATAAAGAACAAGACACAGGTGTAAATGTGTGACACTCACTATCTCATAAAGAACAAGACACAGGTGTGAATGTGTGACACTCACTATCTCATAAAGAACAAGACACAGGTGTAAATGTGTGACACTCACTATCTCATAAAGAACAAGACACAGGTGTATACACATGATTCATAGCATCAGTGTGTTTGATGTGTGTTGTGTTGTTGTGCAGTCTGCTGAGCTGACACCATCAGTTTCTCCAAACGGACAGATCTCTCACAAACTGCCTCAGTGGAATCCACCCAAAGGTTTGAGCACACACGCACACACACACGCACACACACACACACACACACACACACACACACACACACACACACACACACACACACACACACACACACACACACACACACACAGAGAGAGACACAGACACTGATGCAAACATATGTGTCACAGTGAATGTATGAACTTCATCTGTGTGTCTGTCTGCCTGTCTGTCTGTCTGCGCGTATGCGTGTTTCAGCAGCTCAGTCATGTTCGGTTGAGACTCACGTGTCCAGCACTTCTTCAGAAGTGATTTTATTATGTGTTGATGTGCCGTACTCAGAGACGTCTCGTGCTCACCGGAAGGGTCGTGAGTGTCAGGACTGCAGAAGATTTCACAAAGAGGATTTACCGGTGCGTGTTTCAACTCTCATCCTTAACATCTTTTTCCAACTGTGATATATCAGCTTTTCTTTGCTCTGTTGTTTAGAGATTTCAGATAATCAAACCTCGACAGGGTTTGACTCGAGTGAACGATCTGTCATCTGAAGACATGAAGAAGATCGGTTACATCACTCTGATTGAGCTCACAACGTTCTATGACATCTTAGGCATTGAGCTGAAGAGAAACCGTGTGTGGAGGAGTAAAACTCGAGGTGTGTGTGTGTGTGTGTTTGTACAGTGTGTGTGTGTGTGTTTGTATTGTTTGTATAGTTTGTATAGTTTGTGTGTTTATTTGTAGTGTGTGTGTGTGTGTGTGTGTGTGTGTGTGTGTGTGTGTGTGTGTGTGTGTGTGTGTGTGTGTTTTTGTACAGTTTGTGTGTGTGTGTGTGTGTGTGTGTGTGTGTGTGTGTGTGTGTGTGTGTGTGTGTGTGTGTGTGTGTGTGTGTGTGTGTGTGTTTGTACAGTGTGTGTGTGTGTTTGTGTGTGTGTTTGTACAGTGTGTGTGTGTGTGTGTGTGTGTTTGTACAGTGTGTGTGTGTGTTTGTGTGTGTGTTTGTACAGTGTGTATGTGTGTGTGTGTGTGTGTGTGTGTGTTTGTATTGTTTGTATAGTTTGTATAGTTTGTGTGTTTGTTTGTACAGTGTGTGTGTGTGTGTGTGTGTGTGTGTGTGTGTGTGTGTGTGTGTGTTTTTGTACAGTTTGTGTGTGTTTTTGTACAGTTTGTGTGTTTGTTTGTACAGTGTGTGTGTGTGTGTGTGTGTGTGCGTGCGTGCGTGCGTGTGTGTTTGTACAGTGTGTCCAGCGTTTGTGTGTTACCAGGTAAACTCAGAAGTGACACTATACACACTGTTGTGTTTTCCCAGAGAACGGAATATTCGGTGTTGCTCTCTCCACGCTGCTGGAGAACGACCAAAAGAAATATCCGGGCTCCAGAATTCCTCTTGTTTTTAAGAAGGTGTGTGTCATCTTTTCTTGTTTGGCTTAGAAACAGAGCAACATCACACATGAAGATCTGGAAAGTTCCTGCTGGAGAGCTGATGTGTGTGGTTCTTCTGTTCCTTAAAGTCTGCTTGTGTTTTTGAAGTTAAACGACTGGGACGTTTAGTGAGGCAATCCATCGGTATATCCTGCAGAATCATGAGAGTTTATATAAAGCTGAATAATCCACTGGCTCATGTGACACATCAATGTGAAAAATCCTCCGGCAACATGATCAGTTTTCACATCTGTGACAGCTGACAGCCCATAATATCCCAGTACATGTGTGAAGAACATTAAATGTGTGCGTATGTGTTTGCAGTTGTTGTCTAAACTGGAGCAGACGGGTTTACAAACTGAGGGAATTTTGAGGGTCCCCGGATCAGCTTCCAGAGTAAAGGTACACATTCATTCATTACATTCCACATGTCAAGCTGGTGTGTTTGTGTCCGTGCGTGTGTGTGCCAGTGTGTGTGTGTTTGTGTGTGTGTGTGTGTGTTTGTGTGTGTATGCGTGTGTGTGTGTGTCTGTGTGCGTGTGTGAGCGTGTGTGTGTGTGAGCGTGTGTGTGTTTGTGTGCGTGCGTGTGTGTGTGTGTGCCAGCGTGTGTGTGTGTGTGTGTGTCCATGCGTGCGTGTGTGTGCCAGCGTGTGTGTGTGTGTGTGTGTGTGTGTGCGTGCGTGTGTGCGTGCGCGTGTGTGTGTGTGCGTTTGTGTGCGTGCGTGTGTGTGTGTGTGTGCCAGCGTGTGTGTTTGTGTGTGTGTGTGCGTGCGTGTGTGTGTGTGTGTGTGTGTGTGTGTGTGTGCATGCATGCTTGTGTGTGTGACCGGTAAAGTAAGTTGTCTGTGATCCAACCCTTAAATGTTTGACTTTCATTCTCAACAGTGATTCCAGCTGACACACACATCTCTTCTAAAAAAAGAGGCACACGCACGCACGCACACACACACAGAAACACAGAAACACACACAAATCTTGTTATTGTGTTCTCTGTTAACAGCACTTTCGTCAGGAGTTGGAGTTGAAGTTTTATGAAGATCAATTCGACTGGGATGAAGTTCGTCAGAATGATGCTGCTGGTCTGTTGAAGATGTTCATACGTGAACTGCCATATCCTCTTCTGACACAACAACACCTGCCAGCGTTCACCGCTGCTCAGAGTCAGTTCATCTTAATCCATACACTCATCCAGTAGAAAGGAAATAGATTTCTGTGTCATGATCTTCTGTGAATATCTTTTTTCAGACATCTCATCACCTAAACATCAGATTCAGGCTCTTCATCTTCTCATAATGCTTCTTCCTGAAGCTAACAGAGACACACTGAAGGTTTGTGTGTTCTGCATTACAATAAAATCAGGGTTTGCTCATTCACACGATGAGGATTGTTTTCTCTTCATCTGTTTGGTTGTGTGTTGTGTTTCCTCACAGGCTCTCCTGGAGTTTCTCAGTAAGGTAGTGGCGTTTGAAGAGAAGAACAGAATGAGTTTGTGGAACGTTTCTATGATCGTTGCACCAAATCTCTTTATCTTCCGCGGGAAGAATGCTAGACAGGAGGAGATGCAGGGAGCCGTGGGCTCGGCTCATCTCGTACGACTGCTCATCAAACATCAAGATCTGCTCTGGACGGTGAGAAGATTCACTTTATACAAATCTCCAGTGATGATGTCACAGAATGTGGTGCAGACTTACACATGTTCTTGATGTCCTCAGGTCCCCTGTTTCTTGATTTCTCATGTCAGAAAAATGAACGAAGCTGCCGCAGGCAGAAAAACGCCCACGTCTGAGAAAACCAAACGTAAATTACTGAGGAGATGGAACACAGAGAAAGACAAAGACAGAAATGCGGTCGGTGTTGTTTGTTCTTAAACGTAAGCTGAAGGTTCTTGGGGATTTTCATGGTCTTCTCTTGTTTAGGTAACGGATCTTCTGGATGGGGTCATAAAAGTTCACGCGCCTCTTCATGCTAAGGTTTCTATGGCGATACAGCTGAACAGCGAGATGAAAGCGAGAGATATTATGGCACGCTTTGACTTGGAGAACTCGTGAGTGACAGATGTTAATGTATATTCATGTTCAATGTGTTCAGATGTTTGTGTTTATGAATGATTTTTCTCTGCAGACGAGGATCACGCAGCACCACTCGACGACACAAACAGTTTCTCTTTGAGATCGGAGGAAATATTGGTGAGTCCAATGATGATGTGACTCAAGTGTCACCAGCCCAAACATTCCATAATCATCACAGCCTTACTCTATTTTTACTGCAGGAGAGCACTGTCTGGATCCAGACACTTATTTACTGGATGTTTATCGTGTTAATCCTCATTGCGAATGGGTTTTAAAATCCCGCCCGACCTGAGACATGACGTCTGAACCTCTGAACTCTGCTGACGTGAAGCGCGAGCGTCTGGAGGTGAAATGTCATTATAATAATGTTCTGAAGCAAGCACTGAAGATCAATGCTGGTCATTGAGTTTATCGGCTGCCAAACCTGAAGCGTACAGAAGAGCATGTGTACATAAACATATTTATAGCATTAATTTATCATAACACTTTTCTATAGTTTCTATACGCTGCATGTTTCTAATGGAGCCATGTGAACACTGGTGAATCTCATGAACATATTCCAAACATCAATAGAGAAAATCAACTGTTGGTTTATTGCATGTGACATAATCCATGTTATATAGTATCATTACTGTAATTAAAGACGATTCAGCAGAATATCATAACGTATTATAATTCTTTACGTGCAGTAAAATCAGTTGTTTTAAAGGAAAAGCTCATGAGATTCACCCACACATGAATACGTTACCTCTACTGAATCTATGCCAATAATCATGCCAACGAATCTTCAACTACACACTGGCCGTACATGTGAAACTTCTGGAACACACAGACATGACTGTTTCCAAACATTGTGAGAGACCTGTGATGTTAACGCTTCTGCAATGTTTGTTAAGATTATTTATGAGCACAAATGATGTAGCAGTTTTTTTAGTTTTTTTTACACGAACATTATTATCAATATCGCCAAGAGAGCTTGTGTTGAATGCTGAATGTTTTTTAGTTTGTGATGAATGAGTGTGATGATTTGATCATTATACATTAGTAGATGAATGATAACAGAAACATATTAAGATGTATTATTAAGAGTATTATTTCTAAAAGAACAATACTGTTGTGAATCGAGCAGTTCACTTGGTTTCATGAATGTTGTAATAATTTTGATGAACCACATATTGTGAAACACTAATCCAATTAAACGGATAAAACCAATCCATCTTCAGGAGTGTTTATCCCCGTTACAAAAGATAGGGAGAGATGATTGAACAACATTTTAAAGCAAGGGTATAATGCTATATTTCATAAGACTTCTGGGATATACGAGCAGTACGATTCCACTTTACAGGTACTCAGGAGAAACATAAGAGTGACAGAAACTGTGTGTGATACTTCTCCTTTCAACTCTTGTTTTCTTATCTCTAAGTATCTTCTGGAATGTTTGAGATTAAGTTGGAATTTTGCTTTTAAAAATGAGGCGTGAATTTTACCCAGAGGAACATATTTAGTTCAGAAACCTACTTCATTTTATTAAAATATTAAATCTAAACACAACAAAGACAACATTTGTGTGTGTGACAGGAGGTTAAGCTGTGTCAGCAGGACAGGAGTGAGGAAACACATGCATGTGTGTGAAAGCCGAGCTGAAGTCTAGAACATCGGTCACATGACCCTTCATCAAGCGAAGGTTCCTCATACAGCCCTGGAATGGTTCTCTGGTACTCAAACAGTTTTGCTTCACAATGGCTGAGAAGAATACAAAAAACCACAATCAGAACCCAGCCATATACACAACTATATGTAATATGCAGTAATCATTCTTCAGTACCTGGATATCCACCCACATAGATTGGGTTTTTGGTCTCAGCTGAGGTGGATGATGAGTACGGGTTCTCTGTCGTCACAGTAACACCATCTACAGTCAAGCTGAGACTGTGTTTGTGTTTTTTGGCCACTACGGTGTGCCAGCGGGCATCACACAACAGCCCACGGTTTCTGCTGGTAGCAGTGATGCGCCCTGCGCCATTATTTACATTAAACACCACCTGTGGGAACGAAAGGTACTTGAATATTATTCCAACAGCAGTGTTTGTGTTGTAACACTGATGATGTGCCATACAAACCTGTCCACCGATGAGCTCCAGACCGATAGCATCCACTTTACTGCTGCTGATCCCCAAAAGAACTCCATCAGGTGATGTAGAGCGAAACTCAAAACTCACAATCACATCCGAGCCCACGTTATACCCGTCCTTCACTGTGAACAATAACATGTTTTAAAACTGATCTCACTCCTCAGTTTGGTATCAAACGTGTTTGTGATGCTCACTGAAGGCCGCGTGTCCTCTCCCGCTGAAGAACGTCCCATCCTGAACTTTACTGAAGCAGGAACCTGTCAGATGAGAAGACACTGGACTGCTGAGATTCATCAACACGCTGTTAAACATCACATTCTGCACGCAACCTGCCAGACTGTGAGTCACCTGGAATACACAACACAAAGATCTGTAAACGACTGAAGAATATGTTCTGCAATTACAGAGAGCAGTATAATCAAAATGAAAGGTGTATTTATTCCTACTGTCTGAGAATGTCCACTTGAAACAAAAGTTATTTTCTGCTACTTTTTTGAATAAGAGCAACTAATATTACATTTCCAATTCTCCTGGCTGTATATGTTACAGGAAGTCCACCGACATACAGCTTCCCCTCCACATCGAGCGTGTGTCCTTTAGTAGAGACGTGTTCAGAGTCTGAGCCGTCCACACTGACCATCACGGATTTCTTGCTGAATTCAGCCCTCACCTGCACGAACACAAGATTGAAGAGTGTCATTGTCTTCAGTGTTCATGTTCGGTTGAGTGCAGGAGATACTGACCGTGTGCCAGTGTCCGTCACTGATGATGGTGGGCAGGGTGGCGCTGGCAGGACCTTTACCCAGATCACATGAGAACACCAGGCGACCGTTCTGCACCTGCAGCACTGCGTAATCCTGCTGATTGGCATTAGCCATGTAGAACAGAAGACCGCTCGCAGAGAAAGTGCGCACGGACAGCTTCACTGTAAAACTAAACACAAAACACATGTTTCAGATTTATCCTGAGAGTCATTCTGATTCGGATTCTTTTATCTGTTGTGTGTTTACCTGGTTCTAACGGTCTTATTCTTGAAGCCCATAATCACATGACTGTGGCGGGACAGGCCGAACTGATGGGATTCTCTGATTTTGTCTTCGCTATCCATAGCAACACACTGAGAAAAGAAAAGCGACCATGTAAGGGCATGAGACACACATATCCTAAAGATGATGAACACATGAAATGTGTTTGCTATGTGAAGAATGTGACACAAATCACTTTCAGATACTGATACCAAACTCTGAAGATGACATCAGAGGGAGAACTGAAATGCTACACCGCAATCCTTACATGATCAGAAATTATTATCTGATGTGAGTAACTTTATAAAAATGAAGACAAAGTGGAAAAACACCAGATGTGACAAATGTACAATCAAACCTGATCATGCAGTGACAAAAGCCATCAAAATGAAAACCAGTGATGTGTGTCATGTTTTCATGTATGTGACGCTGCATATCAGAACTCTTACACTGGTGCTGTGTGCGGTGAACTCTGCTGGATCAGGGGTCAGAGGTGGTGCTGCAGGGTCAGGGGTCGGCTCAGCCTCCACATCATCAGGCAAAATAACACGTCTGGGCCTCTCATGTAATAAACAGCTGTTCATGTCCACGTTCTCATAGTGCAGAGCAGCAGACAGATCCAACAATCTGACGCATGAAAACATTCATTCATTCCTCACATCACAATACTTCTATTCACAGTCACATGAGTGTGTGTGTGTTTTACTCACACTCCATCCACTGCGATGTTTCTGATACAGCCGTAGAATGAGTGTGTTGATTCAAGGCCGGTCGAGCTGCTCACTCCTGCAGGAACACCGGCGATACAGAGACGTCCCAGCATCAGAGATTTATCTGAAGATGAGCTCAGCTTCACTGTGGCCTGATTCTCTTCATCCACAAACACGGTGATGCTCCTGAAACACACACACAAACACACACACACACACAAATGAATATATCTATAAACTGAATATCATCATCACGTTCAAATAAAAAGAATGAATTAGAAACAAACCGTTTATTCCTCTGCAGTATGAGCGAATGCTCTTGTCCATCACTAAACGAGCCGTTTCGTGATTTGACCACAGCTTTATGCACAACTCCGCTCTCGGGCCCGCCCACACGGACCTCAACAGAGCCAGATACGAGCATCACGGCCATGAACGGCTGAGACAGAGAGACAGAATGAGAATCTGCGGGTCACTCATGCATTGTTTCATACAGCAGATGATAGAACTGACCTGCTGCTGTGTTTGTCTGCTGGAACGTCTGTTACTTCTGCTTAATCCAGCCAGAATAATCCCGCTGTCATGTTTAGTAGAGAATGTGGTCATGATCTCTGTTTGTGAACTCATGATGACCGCAGGCATTTCCAGAAAACCATCACCGAAGGCTGACACACTGCGAATAGGCTAAAACACACATACAACAATATACCCAAGTTTAAACATCTGATAAAACTGAAACACTTCAGACATCTGATCAGGACACAATATAAACTCCTAACATCTACACAGGAATGTCTTTATATTATCCACATAACATGTCTTTATACTTACAAGTAAATACATTTCTTAATTTGAATGATTTACTTATTTGGCTTGAACTTATTTACTTTTGAATTATGATGTTATATTATTTTTGTATTTTTAAATTACTGTATCGTTTATTTAATACTGTTTTGGAATATATTAACATGTTGTATATACATTTTAAATGGATTTCACCTGCTTTGTTCAAAATGTATATCAGTGTTCTGAGAAACAAGGAATCATTTTCTGTTTGTTTGGTTTTCGTTCACTTTAATTGTGATGACAGCTGTAAAATGTCTGTGTCTGTTGCGCCACCTGCTGTCATCATGTGATGTATTGTTACCTTCAGCACACATCCCTTCTTCACTCCATATGACTCCCTGAGCAGATCAAAGTTTGTTCGAGCAATTTCAATATTCTTCATACAGCCGACGAATGAGCGCGCAACCACCTGCCTTCTGCAGCAATCAATCACATCTTCAGTTTCACAAACAACACTTGAAACGTAATTCTTCACATGTGCTAATGTATACCTGATTGGTCGAGAGGCAGGTAGGCCACCAATGTAAATAGGGTCCAGATCAGAGCGATTCAGGTCGGAGGCTGAACCCGATGATTCACCCTCCATGACCTCTCGCTCAGAGGGATTTTCAGCCGCCATCACTGATAAATGACCTGCAAAACAAAAGTTTTTTAAAAACTCTTCAAAACACAAACATGAATTTAAAGATGTGTCCGCTAGTCACCTTTGCGTTTGTTTCTCTGCAGGGCGATGCGATACCAAGTACCCGTGTTGTATGTTTTGTTTGAGGTCAGCGTGAGAGCTCCAGAACCCAGTTCAAAGGTCAGATGAACTTTTCCTTCAACCAGCTCGATGGATAAGAAGTCTCTCTGCACATGAGAACGAGTGAGACACATTCATGATAAAAACCCACGTGATTCTTCTGAGATGAGTTCAGGATCATACCGTGCCGTTGGAAGCGAGATAGAGTAGCAGTCCGTTTGGAGAAAGAGTTTTAAAGAACATGATGACGCTGGTGGACATGGAGCGCAGAGACTTCTCAACAACCGAGTATCCACTGCCATCAAAGTGATATGATGTGTCTTCTGTCCGCAGGCTACACGTGACACAGAACAGAGAGGTCATGTTTATTCAGATGTGTGTACACGTGTGTGTGATCAGTTTGAGCTCATGTAAGTATTTCAGACCTCATAAAACATCCTCCGCACTCTCCCTCTCTCTCGCGATAGTTCCATAAACCAATGTTATTCTCATTGAGTGATGCTTCTCCCATACAGCCTTTAAAATCTGTCATCCTCACCGCTGGGGATTTCTGAAGAAACACACAGAGAATGTAATGAGACTGACCTGAGACGTATGAGAGGTCGGATGTGAAAAGCAGCTGAAGAGCTCACCTTCACCTGACCACCCAAACCTCCCACAAACACCCAGCTGGATTTATTCATGTCCATCACAGTAGATGAACCAACGGCGGTGGTCTTCACAGTGGGCATGGGTTCAGAGTCTGTCTGCTGAACCATGAGTGTTCCATGTCTTCCAAACCTGTAGAAATATCAAATCAGATAATTAGACATTAGGAGGAAGAACCAGATCTGTGTTCTTCTAACATCACGAGCACTATGGATCTAGTACCTTGTGGCATTGATCCTGTGCCATTTATTATTGTTGATTTGAATGTTCGGATATTCAAGTTTAGTGAATCCAGAACCAGTATCCCACAGGAATGTAACCTTTCCATGACGCATTTCCAAAGCCATAAAATCCTCCTAATGTGAAGAGAACAGTGATTTATCACACACAAAGGGGGTCGGATAACTCAGACAATGTCTGATGACTTACCGTCAGACTGCTGCCCATATAAAAGAGCAGATTATCTGCTTCTGTGGTCTTCACCGTCAGCGTGAGCGTGTTGAAGTTACTGGATGTTATTTCAGGTTTGTATGCTCGAACACAATCTCTATCAGCTGACACGGCCACTTTAATCTACAGAGAGGAAAGTGTGTCAGAGATGTGCGTGTCTTCTGGGATTTGTTTGAGAGATTGTGATGTGTTACTCACAGATGCGGCTTGTTTACGGGCCTGACTGATCAGCTCTCTGATGTCTGAGAGGTTTCTGCCCAGTGTCTCTCCCAGTGTCTGCAGAGGTTTCAGCCGGTCCAAGAGGCGATCGGCCTGCAGACGGGCATCGTTCAGTGTGGATCTGACTGCACTGGCTGAGGGTGAGACATAAGAGTATATTCATAAACATGATTCAGAATAAAGGAAATGAAGAACTTGTTTGTGAAACCCACTGGTCTCTTCTGAATCCCTGAGCATCTCGCCGGAGTTTCTGACGCTGTCATTGGCCGAGCTGACCGCAGACCACGCCTCCTTAAGCTTCATATTGTAATCCTCCAATCGCTGTAGAGTTTTCTGTAGAAATGTGTTTGCAGCCTCTGCCTGCTGTTTGGCTTCTAGGATTTCAGCTCCGCTGTCTGAGAAAGAAATGGATAGATTAATACATCAGGCTTATATATAAAGAAGCTTTTTTCCAAAACATCTGAAGAACATCTGAGAACCATAGACGGACAGACACAGACGGGAAGACTTACACAGACAGACAGAAAAAAGGCAGAAAGACTGACATTCAGGCAGGCAGAGACACAGACAGCCAGACAGACACAGAAATGCAGGCAGACACAGAAAGGCAGGCAGACATAGACAGATAGAAAGGTGGACAGAAGGACAGACAGACAGAGACAGAAAGACACAGACAGAGAGTTATATGGACACAGACAGACAGACAGGCAAACCGACGTGCATGCATGCAGAAAGACGGATAGTCAGGCAGGCTGAGACAGACAAACAGACAGACAGACGGGCAGGCAGGCAGATACAGACAGACAGACAGACGGGCGGGCAGGCAGAGACAGACAGACGGGCAGGCAGAGACAGACAGACAGAAACAGACAGACGGGCAGGCAGGCAGAGACAGACAAACAGACAGACAGACAGACAGACGGGCAGGCAGGCAGAGACAGACAGACAGATGGGCAGGCAGGCAGAGACAGACAGACGGGCAGGCAGGCAGAGACAGACAGACGGGCAGGCAGGCAGAGACAGAAAGAAAGAAAGAAAGAAAGAAAGTGAGAAAGAAAGAAAGAAAGAAAGAGAGAGAGAGAGAGAGAGAGAAAGAAAGAAAGAAAGAAAGAAAGAGAGAGAGAAAGAGAGAAAGAAAGAAAGAAAGAGAGAAAGAGAGAAAGAAAGAAAGAAAGAGAAAGAAAGAAAGAGAAAGAAAAAAAGAAAGAAAGAAAGAGAAAGAAAGAAAGAAAGAAAGAAAGAAAGAGAGAAAGAAAGAAAGAAAGAAAGAGAAAGAGAGAAAGAAAGAAAGAAAGAGAAAGAAAGAAAGAAAGAAAGAAAGAGAGAAAGAGAGAAAGAAAGAAAGAAAGAAAGAAAGAGAGAAAGAAAGAAAGAAAGAAAGAAAGAGAAAGAAAGAAAGAAAGAAAGAGAAAGAAAGAAAGAAAGAAAGAAAGAAAGAAAGAAAAAGAGAAAGAAAGAAAGAGAGAAAGGTCCCTCACAATTAGTTTGGTTTGAGATGATCATCAGAGTGTCTGGCAGCAGCAGTGTGAAATTCTGAAGGTTTCTTCTGGTGAGATTCAATCTGCTGCTTACTTCACTGGTGTTAAACATCAGCCCTGAACAAACACACATTAACATGACATCATACACACCTCAATTTGTGTTTGTGTGTGTGGAAGTGTGCTGTGTCTGCTCACATTCTGTTTGGTTCTTCAGAGATTTGCTGTCGTCCAGAACCTCAGAGCTCCTCTGAAGAGTTGTCCGTCCTTGAACATTAAGTGAGTTCTCAGACTCTGATGTCTTCACACACACACATTAAGAAAGGGAGAGAGAGAGAGAGATAAACTTGAGAAGATCAAACACCACAGCTGAACTGACCTCTGACCTCACTGTGACCGGCTCTCTTACCAGATTAAGGACAGAGACTGCAGTTTCGTTGGCCTTCCAGGCGAGATGTTCAGCCTGTTGTATAACTGTTGGGATGATGTTGTTGGTCTGTGTAATCCTGGTGACATTCTGTGATGCAGATCTTACCTCAGACAGAGAACTGACGGCAGAAACACAAACACACATCAGATTATAAGAAAACTTTTGTTTGTGTGTCATTACATATGTGTGTGTTTCAACGTACATATTTATTTGTATTATGTTACTTGTCACTTACGTTGTGTCCTGGAAGTTCTGTGACTAAAACTAATTCCTCGTGTGTGCAAGCACATCTGGCAATAAAGCTTGTTCTGATTCTGATTCTGATATATGAAGTTGTGTGATGATCTGAATAAGGTCACATACCTGTTGAGGTTTTGAGCCTCTGCGCTGAGGGCCTGTGCGTGATCTTCTGCTCTGTATACCAGCTGTAGAGCATCTCGAGCTGTCAGCTCCATTACTAATGTGTCGACGTGTTTCCTGAGAGCTGGATTTAACAGATCTACATCAGCCTTCATCTCCTCCAGCATCTGAACACACACGCAAATACAACATTACTAACACACAAAACACCCATCCGAAACACCAGCGGCCTTGACTCACAGATGTGATGTTGCTCATGTTCTCGGCGGTATCCAGGGCATCGGTGAGCAGTTCCTGAGCTTCCTGTATCAGTGTTTCAACTTCCTGCTTCAAATGGCTCACATTGTTCCTGGAGATCTGACACATATGATAAGTTCAGATTAGATTTAATGAGCTCATCCACACACCTAAAGCTTATGTCTCGTGTCTGACTCACTGTGAACTCATGGCGGTTTCTCTGAATGTCCATCAGCATATGTTGCGTTTGATTGCTCTGACCTCTAGCCGAGTTCAGACTCTCCTGAGCATGGAGGAGCCGCTGGTTATATGTGAAAATAGTTGAGGTGATGTTCTCCTGTTTGATGTGGTTGTTCTGCTGCGGTCGTGATATCTGATCCTGAATGCTCTGGAGAACCATATCTGCAGAACTGCATGGATCAAACATGTGTGAAACACAGAACATCGTAACATTACAGCACACACACGCAAACACAGACATCACACTAACATGAGTTCATTCTTTGCAGTCAGACCACAGGATGTCAGATCAACTGCTCTCATCTTCTCCAGTGTAATGCTCATCTCCTCCATCAAAAACGTGCTGTTCATCTCATCCAGAACATTATCAACGGTCTCATTCATAGAACCCACTTCCTCCATTAGACCTGGACCAATCAGAGAAGGTCATTTATAGAGCAGTCAATCAGGTGTGCCCGTGATATGAGGTGATTGAAAAATGAAGAGATTCTCACTCTGAATCTGTAAATGAATGTCATTGATGAAGTTCCGCATCTCTCTGCTCTGAGCGAGTCTCTTCTCTGAGGTCATCATGACACCAGCACTGTGACCAAACACACTCTCCACCTGCACGTAAAGAAACACACACGGAATGACATCATATCCTCAGCAGGCTGTCGTCACAGCGAGGATGCGAGTGGTACCTGCTTCTGTAGCTCAGTGATGTGAGTGGTGATGTTGCTCAGGTTTTTCTCTCCTGTGGTCAGTCTATAGTTTGGTGTTTGTTCCAAAGACATCCAGCTCTATTATAGAACAAATACACATGATGACTTATGACTATATTTGTGCAGGACATGTAATTAAAACTTTCATGTTCGGATCCAGACACACACCTTCACTTGTCTGGTCTGGTTCTCTAGAGTCAACAGTAGACTGTAGGGTGCGAGAACTACGCCAGTTAAGTTCAGAGCCGTTATTGATCTCTCGAATGCATCCAGATCATCCAGCAGAACACCGGTGCAGTCATCATCACACGCTAAAGGGAGACACACGCCCATTAAGACAAACATGAAGTAGCTCACACAGAAACAGGAAGGAAGGTCTGAGGTGACTTACAAACACACTGGTCGTTCATCAGCACGTGCCTCTCCTCACACAGGTCGCACAGATGACCTCTGACCCCGACCTTACACTCACAACTCCCTGTGAGTGCATCACACACGCTGTGTACTGACCCTGTGTCGCTGCACTGACACGGCTGGCACCTGCCACCTGGAGCTGAGGGGTTACCATAGTAACCGACCGCACACCTGAGGTACAGGAGAGGGTCATGATGCTTCAAGTACACCTGTCATCTGTGTTTGTGTGTGTGGTAGTGTCACATGACCTCACCTCTCACAGTAACGCCCCTCATAACCCTCATCACAGCGATCACAGCGGAAATCACCGGCACCCTCCAACACACATGTTGAGCTGAAACTGCACACGAAACATCACATGAATTTGTCGGTCTCTGATGTGTATAAAATAACAGTTTCATCACGTGATGTTATGTCATGTCTTAACTGTCCTGACCTCTGACCCCTCAGTGGACAAGCACACAGCGAGCAGTCACCGATGGACCCCTGCACTTTCCCATAATAGCCCGCGGTACACATGTGACATTGATCTCCTGCAGTGTTGTGTTGACATCCCTGGTTCACAACAGATGTATGAAACGTCAAATTAAATCTGGCAAAATAATCACTACATTAAATAAAATGTGATGTGATTTTATTCTCACCAGACATTCGCCTGTGTCCAGGTCACATGACAGACTGTGATTGTTACACTGACAAGGGACACAGGGTTGAATGATCGGCCTGTTTCTTCCCCTCATTTCCAGCTCTGACACTGGCTGACGATAATATCCTGGGGCACACTCCTGTAGCACAAGGCATTATGGGTAAAACCATAAACAAGAGTTATATATCACATTCATCATGTAGGCAAACTGAACAGTGATGATGTTGAATAATACCTGACAGGAGAGTCCAGCGTATCCCAGCGGACACTCACACGTCTCTACGAGCCGCGCCACCTCACCACCATCAAACTCCTCTGCATCCACTGCCGTTTCCATGGAGATATTAGAGATCCTACAGACAGGTCCAAATATTAAGAGTAAAGTTTACATGTCAACACTCACTTATTCGTGCTGTGTTAAGAAAAGGATAAAGCATTAACCAATGATATTATCTCATTTCAGTATAATACATCATACACTAACATTACCAATGCAGTTTCTGCCCAATATGTTTGAAACACACACACACACACACACACACACACACACCTGCTCTGCTGTAGGCCGGTGCCGTATGATGCTTTGATGATGATATATTCCACGTTACTCAGAACAGACATGAAGTCTTTGTGACTCACAGCCGTTTCAAACACAGAGTTGAAATATTTCCACTTGTGCTGTTTATTTATGACAAAAACACAGTTAGAAGATTCACACACAGACACACACACAGATAGACATACACACACACACACACACACACACACACACACACACACACACACACACACAGATCTTCACCTCTGTCAGAGGAACCTCCTGTCTGCTGCGGATCCCGTTCTCTGGTGCCGGGACATCCGTATAGATGACCAGTTTCCGCAGGTGTCCGCCCCTCATCAGAACCTGAGGCTCATGATTGGCCAGTCCAACTCCCTCGAAAGCGAAGAACGCCACCGTATATGAGAGCTTTCCACCATATGATAACAGCTGAGAGAAGAGAAACCACATCACCTGTCACACTGGCACACGTCATCAGATTCATCATCAGTCATGAGCCATGATCTATGGGCTGTGTACCTTGTTACCGTTGTACTGTTTGGGCAGTCTCCAGTAAAACGGACCAGTGAGGGCAGACAGTCTTTGAACGTGAGACGCGTCTAACAGCATCTCATCATCAGCATAATAAACTCCCTCCAGAATCCCCTGCAGGTCGCTCTGAGACACCACACGCAGAAGAGCTGGATTGGAACCCAGAGTGATCTGGATAAAACATCATAAGAACATTAGTCTGCAGGTCAGAGTTTATTTATAAATGAAACTATTAGCAAGTCGATGCTCACCGGCACTCGCACCAGACCGCTCATCTCCTCACACACACTGGAAACACCCAAACAGAAGCATGGGCTGCAGCCGGACGGGTTCTGAGATGACAGACCGAACGTACCGCTCTTACACTCATCACATCCAACGCCACCAACATTCTCCTAAGACACAAACAACAAACATGAACTAAACACAATAACACAAACACATCACCTGAACTTCACAGTGGTCTTATCTGCACCTTGCAAGAGCAAAGTCCTTGATCTTCACATCCGCACACACCCAGCGACCAATCACAGAACTCCTCGCGCGTGCCGTTGGGATTGCAGTTGCAGGCCGTGCATTCTGGAAAGTTTTTGTAGCCCAATGCGCAGCGATCACACATTAATCCTGAGAACTGCGGTTTACACACACACTGACCCGACAACAGATCACACTGAGACACACTTGAGCCCATGACACTACAGTTACACACCTGGACACAGAGAGAGAGAGATGGTTACCATAAAATACTACTCAATACCAGCAACCATTAATGACATCAGAGGATGAGTGTCATACCGTACAGCCCATCACAGTATCATGACCCCAGTGGTCCATCTCACACTCTTCACACTTCGGCCCGCGTGTGTGTGGAGGACAGATACACTCGCCGGTCTCTGCATTACAGTTCCCATGAGTGTGTGTACAGTCACACGCTGGAGCGGACAAAAACATACATGACATTAATGACATGTGTCTGCTTTTATGTGTAAGACAGACATGAGAGATTCTTACGTTTGCAGCCGTTCTCTTTAAAGTCGTAATATCCCCGGTCACAGCGGTCACACTTGTCACCTGTCACTCCTGAAATACACTGGCACTGCCCATCCTCATCACATGATGCAGATTTTGACCCGTATTGGTGACATTCACACGGTGTGCAGCCGTCGATACTATTGATACCATGATATCCATCCTAAAAGAACAAACATTCACGTTTTTTCCTCAGACTCAGAGTTCCTCAGAGCTCTTTACACTTTCCTACCATCACTAGGGTAATACGGCTGTACATTGTAAAGAGCATGAGAATATGATTTACCTGACAGCGGTCACATGTCTGTCCCACAACGTCAGGTTTACAGTCACACTGACCGGTAATCACATTACACACGGCAGACAGGGACCCGCTACTATAGCAACCACAGGCTAGAGAACACACATAAAATTTAAGATATACAAACTCATGTCACGTTAGTCCTGTGGATGTCACTACAGCAAATGTTTAAAGAATGAATAACCAAAACAACAGAGATTCTTTAGTAATTAAGAGTCACATGATGTCTTCTGACCAAAAAAATACTTTTGTTGTAAGCGTCGAGATGAGCAATAGATTAAACTCACGCTGGCAGTCTTTCTCCATCACAGCATCGCCATAGAAACCGTCCTGACAGCGTTCGCAGTGCCAACCCGACGTGTGACCCAAACATTTGAGACACTCTCCCGTGAGGCCGTCACAGTGACCCAGTTCTGAGGGATTGACGTTTCCATTACACTCACATACAGAACACCTCTGTCCCGGTACCGTTGGGTCACCATGGTAACCGTTAGCACACCTGAGGATGAGACATAGTGTCTGAAAACATGTGATGCATAAAATTCATGATAATGGTCATGAATAAAGCAGATCTTATACCTCTCACACTTGTGTCCAGCATATCCCAGTTGACACTGATCACAGGTGTATTCTCCAGGGCTCTGCAGTGTGCAAGTGGGGCTAAAACTGACCAGGAGAGAAATGAGATTTAACATAAAACTAAATGATGATGTAAAAATATCTGTACTGTAGGTTTTTCTCTGGTGTGTGAATGTGTTCTTTTGAAATCAAGACAGTTTGTGTTACTGTGAGAAACCGCACAAATATTCAGACACACAATAGAGCCCCCCCTGCCCCCCCAAACACCCCCTCCCCCCGTGGAAGGGTTCCGGATGAATTCAGCAGAGACATTAACACACAGTTCCTCACTTGTTAGACGCCAATGTCAGCGGGCACGCACATCTCTGGCAGTCATCCGGCGTTCCCTCGCTGGGGTCGCCATAGAAACCCGGCAGGCAGCGATCACAGTGAGATCCTGTGGTGTTGTGTTCACATCCCTAACAGACAACACTTAAACATTAGCACGTGTCATTTTCAAAACTTATCAAAAAACTTATGAGGTCTCGAACTTCTTAAAGCAGCTGATGATGTCACGGTTCATGTGGTTTATTTCAACCCATCATCAGAATATGCAGCACACATATAACATTAGACACTGACCAAACACTCTCCGTTGATGTCACATTCTGTGGAATGATCATTGCATTCACACTGAAGACAGTTTCCTCCGAACAAAATCCCACCGACCCGGTAGAAGCCAGAAATACAGTACTGAAGAGAGAGAGAATGACTTTATCAACCCAACAAATCTTAAACACTTTCTGTTGGATTCACCTTCGAGAACCATAAATAGTTAGAAGTGTCACAGTGATTCTGGTTTGTTGTCTTACCTCACACGAAGAGCCAGAATATCCCCACGGACACTGACATTGTTCCACATCATGAGAAATCTTTTCATCTCCAACGCCTAAAGTCACAGAGCTCAGCCTGACAGGAGGATCAGAAAAACATCAGTACATACAGACATTTCCAAATCCTGGAAAAGAATCCTTGTACTGGCGTGTGTCTTACCTGAGTGTTCCCTCAGCACTGTCCTCCAGCTCAGCTCGAACCCTGAGCGCAGCGACATCAGCCAATACTGTCATAAGCTCGTCTCTCTGAACCTTACGGCCAGTGTGAGCATCTGTGAACGTGTGTGGCAGGACCTGCAGTGAGACGTGATGCTGATGGTGAGCACTCACCAGCACACGAGTGGACTGAATCTGTCTCAGCGTCTGACCGTTACCCTGAAAAACATCAGAGTGAAAATAATATAAAAACTTTCCTTCATCTTACTGTGATAGATCCTTCAATCCTCATGCTTTTCTGAAAAACACATCATATTATAGTAAACACACCTCGATAATGACACTAAAAAGTGCAGGAAGTGTTTTGTCCTCGTTTTCCTCGGGTACGTCGTAGGCGATACTGTAGTTCAAGAAACTTCCATATGATGTCAGCTACACAGAGAGAAGTCAAAGCGTTTAGTGCTCTCTCTGTGCAATCCCATAAAACATTTATGTGAAATGGCATTATAAATAACAAGCGTCTAGTCAAGTTTAATATGGTTTGATGAAAAGTCACGAATCTGGAGAACTATGTGCGCGAAATATAAATGTTGTCATGAGACAAATGTTAAAGGTTTACCTTGTTATTAAGGAAGGGTTCTGGAGCGGCCCATGACCACACTGATAAAACACCTGTGGTCACTGTAGAGTTAGACACGATGAGATTGTCCTCAGAGATCTGAGGAGAGAAGATGCTGGGAGTCTGAAGAGAACGCTGAAGCAAACCGTCTCTGTGCTCCACCTGACAGTATACATCAATTCTTTCAGTCAGAAATGCACATATATATAATACAAATAGTACAAACAATTATAATTATTCACATAAAATGTTTCCTTTAGAGTTTATCCACAGGGTTAAGACTGTGATAATTGGTGTGTATGTGGTGTGTTAACGCATACCAAGCCGGTAAACCAAATGGAGCTCTCACACACATCTGACACACCAAAACAGAAACACTCGGTACATCCTTCAGGATTACTGGCCTGCAGGTTAAAGAAGCCCTGCTTACACAGGTCACAGTTTGAGCCCATCACATTAGCCTGCACACACGCGCACACACACACACACACACACACACACACACACACGCACGCACGCACGCACGCACACACGCACGCACACAGAGAGAGATGAGAAAAAGGGTTAAACATAAGATATTTGATGTTTTTATACTTGAGAAGGATGTATGACGATGCATGTGTGTTTTTAGGCTTGTTGTACCTTGCACACACACTCTCTGCAGGGGTCGATGTTAAGACTTCCGTCCAGATTACACTCACAGCGAGTGCAGAATGGAAAATCTCTGTATCCAAACGCACAGCGGTCACATTTATCACCAGCAAAACCCTCTTTACACAAACACTGACCTGCAGACAAACCTGCACAACACTCAAATATTATTTTCAGTTAAAAAGAAAAACTACATCAAATGAGATATTAATGATTCTTGTGAGTAGAAGAATACAGACCTGTGTTTGGATCTGTGTGATTATCATCTCTGATACACACAGGACTCATAGATCCTCTCATATCACACTGACATTCAACACACGGCTTATCAGCGTACGGAGACACCTGTCAAACATGACAATAACATAAATACAACATCAGTTCATAAGACATCAATAACATAAGACACGTATGTAAGATTAAGAGCAGGTACCTGGTGTGGTCTGTAGTACCCATCAGCACATGTTTCACAGTTGACCCCAGCAGTGTTGTGAGAACAGTTAATACACACACCTCCTCCCACGAACTGACCGTGTGTGTTCATACTGAGCTTCAGATCAGACACCGTCTCATTATAGTAACAGTCATCCGCTTTATTGTGACAGTTACACTCTGATGGGGAAAAGTGTGCATGTTAAGTGTGTGTTCGAGCGAAAACACATTGAACAACAAAATGCAAAAAACCACACAATACTATGCTCTGCAGGAAGTTTATGAAACATGTTTTATGTGTGTGTGTCATACTCTTGCACGTGTTTCCATCTGAAAGTGTTCCAGGCTGCCACAGCTCCTGATGATATCCAGGGCAACATTCATTACAGCTCACACCACATGTGTTGTGCTCACACACACATTGCAACTTCTGAGGAGACACAAATCAGATGACAATGACACACAAACAATAAACAGCAGGGATCCAGTGAAGAGCAAAAGGAACATTTCCTGTGACCACACACACACACACACACACACACACACACACACACACACACACACACACACACACACACACACACACACACACACACACACACACACACACACACACACACACACACACACACACACACACACACACACACACACACACACACGTCTGAGGAGGCAAAAAAACAATGAGACAAACTGAAGAGCAAAAGGTAAGTCATCACCAGAGACCACACACATGCACACACTCTGATTGACAGCTTCTGCTCTGTTGTTCACTTACCTTAGTAACCGGATCCCATGGGCAGCTCTGAGCGTGACCATAACAGATACACATCCCACCCACTGAGATATCTTTGATAGAGTAATAATACTGTGAGAGAGACAGAGGAAGATGTGTCACAATACAACATGAGAAGTTCAGGACACATCAGATCAGATCAGTGCTTCATACCCGTCGGGTGACGATGGGATCTACATCTTTAGGGTCTCTATAGCTGAGGGTCATGAGGTCAGCATTGAGCGTCCGTATTCTCTGCAGACGCAGACGGATAAATCTGGCAGATGTAAAGTCCAGTAGTTCTGGGGTCAGATCATCTGCACTGGGGCGACCGTTTATTAGAGATGTGTGGATCTGTATGGAGATGAGAAATAAACTGCTGTAATTCAAAATTCAACACAAACAGAGCTGGGTTACCCAGCATGCACCACTCACCTCGCCGTGCTCCAGCGGCACCAGACGTGAGTAGTAGGATGTACAGATGACCTCATCGTCCCTCTTGTAGGTGGGAGGCCCGAGGCGGGGGGTGATGTTGTATCGGGTCAAGCACTCAGTGTCACTTATGGCGTAATACTGCCACGGCTGGAAGTTTACTCCATCCAAAGAACGTTCCAGAATCCAGTTCCCTGGTCGTGGTGAATTTGCTGCCTTAATGATGATGTAAGCGACCTGGAAGATCTGCAGGATGAAGAACAAACACATAATACATAAATGTCTCAAAACTTTTTATGACAATATTTCCCCGGGCTGGTCCAGAGAAACAGAATCATTAACTTCTGATGATGGTGTGACCTCGGACCCCACAGGGATTACGTCTCTTTAAACATTCTCCGGTCAGAATCCGAAACATTTACACTGTTCACCTTCTCATGACCCCGCCGCTCACTGTGAGCTCTGAGCGAGACCTCACTGAGCTCATCATATGTGTTTGTCCTCTCTCTCTTCAGAACTCAAATCACACTTCACATAGCAGATCAACTTTATCAAAGATTATTGACTTAAAGAAAAGAAAAACTTTTAAAATGTTTTAATCCTAAACTCAATCTAAACTAATATTACCGTGGTTAACATATTGTGAGTCTGTAACACGATGTTTGCGTTTCCACAAGTAGTGTTTATAACTATTTTACATGAAAAATAAATATTTGTTGCTTTATAAGATCAGAAAAGTAACATGAGTGAATCAGCATCATCTGATCATATATGTGAGGATGTTTGTGTTGTTTACTGGATGCTCGGACACATAAACACACGAGAGAGATGTTGATGTGGACCAGTATGTCTTTATAAATACACTGATCTGTGCCACAGAAGCCAGAATCTTTAAAACAGTGCAAATATACAATGATGAATTACAGATGACTGTCTTCACTGACATCATGAAGTACTTTGATACCTGTCCTAATCATAAACTAGTCTGTAACTGAATTATTTTGGATTTGAGCTTTGAATAGATCATATCGAATGAAAGCGTTTTGATGAAGTCTAATGTTAAAAGACATTCTGACCAGAGATTGTGTTTTGGAAGTTTAAAGCTCTCAGAACACACAAGATCACATTAATACTAGAAGAGTTGATCAAGACAAAATAAAAAACCTTTCCTGTGACCTCACAGACATCACAACAACGTGTCTCATGTCCTTAATCCATTTGATTGTCAAACAGAATAAAACAGAATTGACACAGTGATGCCAGACTGAATGTTATTAACATAAAGAGAACATTGACTCATTAATGCCATTCTTTATCTGTTATCTTTATCTAATAAACACATGCTATTCAAACACACAAACACCTCACGCTCATCTCTAAACACACATCTAAAGTCCAAACACCTCTTCAACAGCTGCAACTGATGTCACACACACACACACACGCACGCACACACACACACACACACACACACACACACACACACACACACACACACACACACACACACACACACACAGACACACAGACACACACACACACACACACACACACACACACACACACACACACACACACACACACACACACACACACACACACACACACACACACACACACAAACACACACACACACACACATCCACTCACACACACACACACACTTGTGATGTTTGTTGTCAGACTTCACAAGAGTTTTTATGATTGTGTTTAACCACGCGTGATTCACGTTTCCTGCCAGTGAAGCTCAAGGAAACTTTAATATCCAAATACAACTAAAAATGATTTCTGAATGATTCCGGTTTCTAAACGTTATCTTTCTATTCTCCAGGAGGATATGGAGAGCGGAGTGTCCAGGTGTGTGACATTAGCATGTGTAATCCTGCTCTCCCAGCCTGAGGTCATTGGGGTCAGATCCACCCCCTCCGGCCCAGACAATAGAGCGAGTCATCTTTACTGCAGACGCATGCCTGTGGTCAGAGTTCTGCTGCCACATCAACAGATTTAACACAAGACGCTGAGTTAGCATGACTTTACAAATCAAAGACCTACAAGACCTGTGGTTTAGTCAAGACAGAAATCAAATCTTTAATTAAATACTCTTCAAACCAGAACATTATAAACCTTTTAGATGTTCTCCAAATACACTTCTGCGGGGTAAATCTCGCTCTCTCGCATCTTCTGTGCATCAGTTGCTGGATGGTGGAACGATCTGCCTCTTACTGCATGTTTGTCAGACTCGGTCTCTATCTTTAAAACCACCTAAAACTTTATCTCTTCCGTCTACACCTAACCCACTAGAAAACCTTCTTTCTAACCTACTCACTCATTATAAAAAAATATTAACTATTTCCCCCTACAGATGTGTCTCGCCTTGTGTAACTTAATAACCTCGTTGTACAATTGTTCACCTATTGTTGTCTCTGCCATTTACCGCTTCATTGTCTCCTTGACTCCTGTTAAAGTCGCTTTGGATAAAAGCGTCTGCTAAACGCCTAAATGTAAATGTAAATTCATTATTTCCCTAAACTAAACAATAGTACAGTGATGATATCATGGTTCATTCTGATATGACCTTTAACATTTCAGCATGCATGTTCTTTACAAACCAATGATGGTTATCGTATTCTATGTCCAAGTTTTCAGTAAAGTTTTATATTCAAAGGTTTAAAATGTTTGTTCAATAAAAAATACATGTGATTGTTAAAAACCACATTGCATTATTTAACTGAATCCACCAAAGTAAATTCAGGCAGTAGATTCCACCACACAAAAGAGCTGAAGGTTCATTTGCACATGAACACACAAGTGACCCGTGATCATGTGATCGTCTTTGTGTTGAGCTGCTGAAGGAATGTGTGGTTGTATTAAAAACATTACGCTGTGCCTCTGTTGCTAGATCAACGCCGTTTTTACCGTCATTACAGACTCACTGTTAACCTGAACGATGTGCTAATTGTGTACTAGTCGAGTCTAGCGGGGGAGTTTCCTGTGTGTTTGAATGGAGAAGATCTAAAGACATTAGAGACGCTCTGGGGCCGTCGCACAACAACACAATGCTTGTCTAGAGAGACACACTAAACCCAAAACACACCTACAACTTCTTATAAATCACACTTTGGATTAAAATATCTGCTACACGAAAAGAAATGACATGACCGTTTGTTATCCTTTATATAATTAAATATATTCTCCTCATGGATATCACATCTTTATTTCAAAAGCAGTTCATGGTTTTATGTTTTAAACGGACTCTAAACCCGTCCTGCTTGAAGTTTTAGTTCAGAAGGAAATTGACTGTAAGTTATTTCAACTACTTTTCATGAACTTTATAATGTCTTATATGTTAAACTTATTTTGATTAAATGTAAACTGGTATATTGCCATGACAAAGTGCACGCTATAGACACACGATCCCCAGATTAACTAAAGCAGAGGTTCCTAATAACCATCAGTGTGTGTTTAAAAGCATTCGTTTGTGTACCTGTCTTAAATCCAGCGTGATGGTGACCCAGTGAAACTGACGCCCATTTTTGATGCTCGGGCTCTGCCACCATTGATTGGTGCCATCGATGGCGTTGGTGATGGGGTGTTGCTCTATTTGAATAAACAAAAACAATATAAAAGAAATGTCACAGATTCAATGTAAAAGTATTACTAAATGACTTATGACGAGTTTAGGACACCTTTTGGATTTTGGCTGCTAGCATCACAGATGCGACACTGAGGGTTACGGATTCGTCTTCCAGGAACATGTTCCACTAGTTTACAGTACATCTCAGAAACGGGTTCACCGCATGTGGCGTTTGTGGTGATTTCTGCATTGCTGGCAAGATTCAAGATTGCAGGAAACAGACCTGGAATGACAGACAGAGAACGTTTTACAACTTCAACAAATCTGTGCATTCACCACTTTTCTTCAGTCTGCTCTCTTTCTTTCTTTGAAGAGTGACCCTGTCCCCCCGCCCGTCTGCCAATCATGACACAAATAACCATGTCTCAGACATCTGACAAAGACGGAAACCATTCACATCAACCGCTCTTGAATGCGAAGAGATAACCATCGAGATCATCTAGTGCTGATGGATCAGCAAACAGCTTCGTAAGAGAGAACCATGAAGAAGAAACGAATGACTCCATTACAACTCTGCATGAATAAAATGAGGTCTCAAGTTAAGACAATGCGACTGTTTTAAGATTCTAAAACAACATTAGTATTTATTTATAAAAGACACTATAGATCATATCAGACTGTTATTATAGGATGATGAGAGCTTAGTCTTTCACGGCCCTGTAAAGAAGGCGAGATCTCTACATTGTTGTCTAGAGACAGCTCAAGTTTCTTCTTTTGTCTCACATCAGTCCTCGTCTCTCCACAGGACCCACATGTGTGTGTGTGTGTGTGTGTGTGTGTGTGTTTGATGGACCCCTGTAGTGTTGAACACACACACTTCAAACACAACACAGATGAACACACTGCGGTGAAACATCTGGCCTGCATTTGCATGTCACACACAGAGTCAAGCGCTGCATTCTGGCGCATTGAAAGAAAAGTGTCTTAAGATCACTGGACATCTCTATACTGCTGAAGACTAAATACTTAACAAAATAATGAAACCTGTGTACAAACGCTTGAGTATAGTGTTATTCTCGGGTGATGCTCTTACTAAATAATAGTGTAGACACACACACACACACACACACACACACACTTGTACACACACACACACACACTGATCACACACACACACCCACCCACACCCACACCCACACCCACCCACACACAGAAACAGACACAGACACAGACACACACACACACACACACACACACACACACACACACACACACACACAGAAACACACACACACACACACACACACACACAGAAACAGACACACACACACATACACACACACACACACACACACACACACACACAGAAACAGACACACACACACACACACACACACACACACACACACACACACACACACACACACACACAACAATCTGAGAATGCGGTTAAAGTTCAACTCTTTTTTATCTCCTCATCTATTTCAGGATTATTAGTACGACGGATTAAAGTCTTTCGCAGAGTCTCCAGGAGATCTGCTGAGATGTGCAGAATTAGCATGTGAACAGAGTCTGTCATCAGATATAAGTGCATCTGATAACAATCAGACCATGTGATTCAGTGTGAAATCTCTGAGAAACACTACAGAGAAGTCTTTCAGCTCTCTACATTCCTTCAGAAGATGAAAACATCTACCTGCATCGCTCGATCCGATGTCATCTTTCTACTGATCATGTATCTGTTCTATACACAACTCTCATGTGATCTATAGAAGCTTGTATAGAGTCTGATCACATGATCTCTTTACATTAAACCTAGTAAACAAACATGAGAAATCACATAACTCTGTCATATCTGAACTAATCATACACACTTTATTATATTCCTATCCCATAATAAACTTTATATGCATTTACATTGAATGCATCATTCAGTAGTTACATATCAATTCATAAGAGCATAAATCTATAGTGTTAATAACAGAAATAAATCATTTCCCCTTATATAAGTTTGGTTTTTGCACAAGAATAGAAGTTTCTTCATCAACACCTTTTCAGACACCATGAGGAAGTCTGAGTTTTGATGGGTTGATGAAGAAACTTTAGAGTTTGTGTAATCTGTTTTGTGTATGGAAAGTGATCCTAAAGACTGGTAACACAACATTGTGTAACTCACCTCTCTGATGTCCCTCCACACACATCAGTAGAGCACACATGAGCACAAACCCTCTCATCAGCATCTTCAGCTTCATCTTCAGCATCATCTTCAGCATCTTCAGTGTATGAGAAATGATGAACTCACTCTAATGTTCCATCTAGTCTCTCTCCTTACTTTCATTCAAACTCTCTCTCTCTCTCTCTCTCTCTCTCTCTCTCTCTCTCTCTCTCTCTCTCTCTCTCTCTCTCTCAGGGCTCTTATAGAGGATCCAGTGGAATGTACCATGTGCTCAGTGAGGGGGGGGGGGTTGGGGGTCCTGGACCCCACCAATGTTATAATGGTTTACCCCCCCCCTCCATACATCACATGGTGTTCTGGATCTTTGTTTGTTACTATTAGAAATGTGATTTGTGTAGATTGTTGGTCATATGTTTGTGAATGTTTGTTAGAACACAACAGAAGAGTTTATCTAACACATCATGTCTAACACAAAACACAAACTAAAAGTAATAAAGATTAAATAAGCATTGGCGAGTAACATTACTTGAATACTTCTGTATTATATTCTTATGTGTGTTCTCTTTTACTACAGAACAAACTTTAGTGTATTTATTGAATAACACCCTAATTCTGGATGGAATTCCTCGGATTTCAGGATTTGTGGAGTATGGATTTGGCGGCATGTGGACTTTTAATCGGATATTTATTTGTAAAGATGTTTTTTTAGTTGTGTTACTAATCAGAAACTGTTAATATTGCAGTTTAAGACAAAGAAACAAGAGATTAAAGTCCCATCACATCAGCTCAATGTTCAGGTCGTGATCCTTTCATATGTTGACTATTATGGGATGTTATAAATATAATGTCTTAAGATCTATAGCCGCTGTCTTTATATGTGTACATGTTTGTATTTGCTGGAATTTCAGCTCTTTATTCAGTATTCTGCATACAGATCATCGATCCCAATATAAAGAGTCTGTGTGTGTTCGAGTTTATAACTTATATAGATATAAGTCATCTTCTGTAAACGCAGCAGGAGAAATGGAGTTCTCAGAGGGTATAAGGAGGGGTATCTGGGGTCAGACTTGAGACACACTTATAGGAACCCTAAAGACTTCACTGAAGAACAGACTTCTGAGAACTAAACACACTTATAGGAACCCTAAAGACTTCACTGAAGAACAGACTTCTGAGAACTAAACACACTTATAGGAACCCTAAAGACTTCACTGAAGAACAGACTTCTGAGAACTAAACACACTTATAGGAACCCTAAAGACTTCAGTGAAGAACAGACTTCTGAGAACTAAACACACCTATAGGAACCCTAAAGACTTCAGTGAAGAACAGACTTCTGAGAACTAAACACACTTATAGGAACCCTAAAGACTTCAGTGAAGAACAGACTTCTGAGAACTAAACACACTTATAGGAACCCTAAAGACTTCAGTGAAGAACAGACTTCTGAGAACTAAACACACTTATAGGAACCCTAAAGACTTCAGTGAAGAACAGACTTCTGAGAACTAAACACACTTATAGAAACCCTAAAGACTTCACTGAAGAACAGACTTCTGAGAACTAAACACACTTATAGGAACCCTAAAGACTTCAGTGAAGAACAGACTACTGAGAACTAAACACACTTATAGGAACCCTAAAGACTTCAGTGAAGAACAGACTTCTGAGAACTAAACACACTTATAGGAACCCTAAAGACTTCACTGAAGAACAGACTTCTGAGAACTAAACACACTTATAGGAACCCTAAAGACTTCAGTGAAGAACAGACTTCTGAGAACTAAACACACTTATAGAAACCCTAAAGACTTCAGTGAAGAACAGACTACTGAGAACTAAACACACTTATAGGAACCCTAAAGACTTCACTGAAGAACAGACTTCTGAGAACTAAACACACTTATAGGAACCCTAAAGACTTCACCGAAGAACAGACTACTGAGAACTAAACACACTTATAGGAACCCTTAAGACTTCACCGAAGAACAGACTTCTGAGAACTAAACACACCTATAGGAACCCTAAAGACTTCAGTGAAGAACAGACTACTGAGAACTAAACACACTTATAGGAACCCTAAAGACTTCACCGAAGAACAGACTACTGAGAACTAAACACACTTATAGGAACCCTAAAGACTTCACTGAAGAACAGACTACTGAGAACTAAACACACTTATAGGAGCCCTAAAGACTTCACTGAAGAACAGACTTCTGAGAACTAAACACACTTATAGGAACCCTAAAGACTTCACTGAAGAACAGACTTCTGAGAACTAAACACACTTATAGGAACCCTAAAGACTTCAGTGAAGAACAGACTTCTGAGAACTAAACACACTTATAGAAACCCTAAAGACTTCACTGAAGAACAGACTTCTGAGAACTAAACACACTTATAGGAACCCTAAAGACTTCAGTGAAGAACAGACTACTGAGAACTAAACACACTTATAGGAACCCTAAAGACTTCACCGAAGAACAGACTACTGAGAACTAAACACACTTATAGGAACCCTTAAGACTTCACCGAAGAACAGACTTCTGAGAACTAAACACACCTATAGGAACCCTAAAGACTTCAGTGAAGAACAGACTACTGAGAACTAAACACACTTATAGGAACCCTAAAGACTTCACCGAAGAACAGACTACTGAGAACTAAACACACTTATAGGAACCCTAAAGACTTCACTGAAGAACAGACTACTGAGAACTAAACACACTTATAGGAGCCCTAAAGACTTCACTGAAGAACAGACTTCTGAGAACTAAACACACTTATAGGAACCCTAAAGACTTCAGTGAAGAACAGACTTCTGAGAACTAAACACACTTATAGGAACCCTAAAGACTTCAGTGAAGAACAGACTTCTGAGAACTAAACACACTTATAGAAACCCTAAAGACTTCAGTGAAGAACAGACTTCTGAGAACTAAACACACTTATAGGAACCCTAAAGACTTCAGTAAAGAGAAAAGACTTCTGAGAACTAAACACACTTATAGGAACCCTAAAGACTTCACTGAAGAACAGACTTCTGAGAACTAAACACACTTATAGGAACCCTAAAGACTTCACTGAAGAACAGACTTCTGAGAACTAAACACACTTATAGGAACCCTAAAGACTTCAGTGAAGAACATACTTCTGAGAACTAAACACACTTATAGGAACCCTAAAGACTTCACTGAAGAACAGACTTCTGAGAACTAAACACACTTATAGGAACCCTAAAGACTTCACTGAAGAACAGACTTCTGAGAACTAAACACACTTATAGGAACCCTAAAGACTTCAGTGAAGAACAGACTTCTGAGAACTAAACACACTTATAGGAACCCTAAAGACTTCACTGAAGAACAGACTTCTGAGAACTAAACACACTTATAGGAACCCTAAAGACTTCACTGAAGAACAGACTTCTGAGAACTAAACACACTTATAGGAACCCTAAAGACTTCAGTGAAGAACAGACTTCTGAGAACTAAACACACTTATAGGAACCCTAAAGACTTCAGTGAAGAACAGACTTCTGAGAACTAAACACACTTATAGGAACCCTAAAGACTTCAGTGAAGAACAGACTTCTGAGAACTAAACACACTTATAGGAGCCCTAAAGACTTCAGTGAAGAACAGACTTCTGAGAACTAAACACACTTATAGAAACCCTAAAGACTTCACTGAAGAACAGACTTCTGAGAACTAAACACACCTATAGGAACCCTAAAGACTTCACTGAAGAACAGACTTCTGAGAACTAAACACACTTATAGGAACCCTAAAGACTTCACTGAGGAACAGACTTCTGAGAACTAAACACACTTATAGAAACCCTAAAGACTTCACTGAAGAACAGACTTCTGAGAACTAAACACACTTATAGAAACCCTAAAGACTTCACTGAAGAACAGACTTCTGAGAACTAAACACACCTATAGGAACCCTAAAGACTTCACTGAAGAACAGACTTCTGAGAACTAAACACACTTATAGGAACCCTAAAGACTTCACTGAAGAACAGACTTCTGAGAACTAAACACACTTATAGGAACCCTAAAGACTTCAGTGAAGAACAGACTTCTGAGAACTAAACACACTTATAGAAACCCTAAAGACTTCACTGAAGAACATACTTCTGAGAACTAAACACACTTATAGGAACCCTAAAGACTTCACTGAAGAACAGACTTCTGAGAACTAAACACACTTATAGGAACCCTAAAGACTTCACTGAAGAACAGACTTCTGAGAACTAAACACACTTATAGGAACCCTAAAGACTTCACTGAAGAACAGACTTCTGAGAACTAAACACACTTATAGGAACCCTAAAGACTTCACTGAAGAACAGACTACTGAGAACTAAACACACTTATAGGAACCCTAAAGACTTCACTGAAGAACAGACTTCTGAGAACTAAACACACTTATAGGAACCCTAAAGACTTCACTGAAGAACAGACTTCTGAGAACTAAACACACTTATAGGAACCCTAAAGACTTCACTGAAGAACAGACTTCTGAGAACTAAACACACTTATAGGAACCCTAAAGACTTCACTGAAGAACAGACTTCTGAGAACTAAACACACTTATAGGAACCCTAAAGACTTCAGTGAAGAACAGACTACTGAGAACTAAACACACTTATAGGAACCCTAAAGACTTAACCGAAGAACAGACTACTGAGAACTAAACACACTTATAGGAACCCTTAAGACTTCACCGAAGAACAGACTACTGAGAACTAAACACACTTATAGGAGCCCTAAAGACTTCACTGAAGAACAGACTTCTGAGAACTAAACACACTTATAGGAACCCTAAAGACTTCACCGAAGAACAGACTACTGAGAACTAAACACACTTATAGGAACCCTTAAGACTTCACCGAAGAACAGACTACTGAGAACTAAACACACTTATAGGAGCCCTAAAGACTTCACTGAAGAACAGACTTCTGAGAACTAAACACACTTATAGGAACCCTAAAGACTTCAGTGAAGAACAGACTTCTGAGAACTAAACACACTTATAGGAACCCTAAAGACTTCAGTGAAGAACAGACTTCTGAGAACTAAACACACTTATAGAAACCCTAAAGACTTCAGTGAAGAACAGACTTCTGAGAACTAAACACACTTATAGGAACCCTAAAGACTTCAGTAAAGAGAAAAGACTTCTGAGAACTAAACACACTTATAGGAACCCTAAAGACTTCACTGAAGAACAGACTTCTGAGAACTAAACACACTTATAGGAACCCTAAAGACTTCACTGAAGAACAGACTTCTGAGAACTAAACACACTTATAGGAACCCTAAAGACTTCAGTGAAGAACATACTTCTGAGAACTAAACACACTTATAGGAACCCTAAAGACTTCACTGAAGAACAGACTTCTGAGAACTAAACACACTTATAGGAACCCTAAAGACTTCACTGAAGAACAGACTTCTGAGAACTAAACACACTTATAGGAACCCTAAAGACTTCAGTGAAGAACAGACTTCTGAGAACTAAACACACTTATAGGAACCCTAAAGACTTCACTGAAGAACAGACTTCTGAGAAGTAAACACACTTATAGGAACCCTAAAGACTTCACTGAAGAACAGACTTCTGAGAACTAAACACACTTATAGGAACCCTAAAGACTTCAGTGAAGAACAGACTTCTGAGAACTAAACACACTTATAGGAACCCTAAAGACTTCAGTGAAGAACAGACTTCTGAGAACTAAACACACTTATAGGAGCCCTAAAGACTTCAGTGAAGAACAGACTTCTGAGAACTAAACACACTTATAGGAACCCTAAAGACTTCACTGAAGAACAGACTTCTGAGAACTAAACACACTTATAGGAACCCTAAAGACTTCAGTGAAGAACAGACTTCTGAGAACTAAACACACTTATAGGAACCCTAAAGACTTCACTGAAGAACAGACTTCTGAGAACTAAACACACTTATAGGAACCCTAAAGACTTCACTGAAGAACAGACTTCTGAGAACTAAACACACTTATAGGAACCCTAAAGACTTCAGTGAAGAACAGACTTCTGAGAACTAAACACACTTATAGGAGCCCTAAAGACTTCAGTGAAGAACAGACTTCTGAGAACTAAACACACTTATAGGAACCCTAAAGACTTCACTGAAGAACAGACTTCTGAGAACTAAACACTTATAGGAACCCTAAAGACTTCAGTGAAGAACAGACTTCTGAGAACTAAACACACTTATATGAACCCTAAAGACTTCACTGAAGAACAATCTTCTGAGAACTAAACACACTTAAAGGAACCCTAAAGACTTCATTGAAGAACAGACTTCTGAGAACTAAACACACTTATAGGAACCCTAAAGACTTCAGTGAAGAACAGACTTCTGAGAACTAAACACACTTATAGGAACCCTAAAGACTTCACTGAAGAACAGACTTCTGAGAACTAAACACACTTATAGGAACCCTAAAGACTTCACTGAAGAACAGACTTCTGAGAACTAAACACACTTATAGGAACCCTAAAGACTTCAGTGAAGAACAGACTTCTGAGAACTAAACACACTTATAGGAACCCTAAAGACTTCAGTGAAGAACAGACTTCTGAGAACTAAACACACTTATAGGAACCCTAAAGACTTCAGTGAAGAACAGACTTCTGAGAACTAAACACACTTATAGGAACCCTAAAGACTTCAGTGAAGAACAGACTTCTGAGAACTAAACACACTTATAGGAACCCTAAAGACTTCAGTGAAGAACAGACTTCTGAGAACTAAACACACTTATAGGAACCCTAAAGACTTCAGTGAAGAACAGACTACTGAGAACTAAACACACTTATAGGAACTCTAAAGACTTCAGTGAAGAACAGACTTCTGAGAACTAAACACACTTATAGGAACCCTAAAGACTTCAGTGAAGAACAGACTTCTGAGAACTAAACACACTTATAGGAACCCTAAAGACTTCACTGAAGAACAGACTTCTGAGAACTAAACACACTTATAGGAACCCTAAAGACTTCACTGAAGAACAGACTTCTGAGAACTAAACACACTTATAGGAACCCTAAAGACTTCACTGAAGAACAAACTTCTGAGAACTAAACACACTTATAGGAACCCTAAAGACTTCACTGAAGAACAGACTTCTGAGAACTAAACACACTTATAGGAACCCTAAAGACTTCACTGAAGAACAAACTTCTGAGAACTAAACACACTTATAGGAACCCTTAAGACTTCACTGAAGAACAGACTTCTGAGAACTAAACACACTTATAGGAACCCTAAAGACTTCACTGAAGAACAGACTTCTGAGAACTAAACACACTTATAGGAACCCTAAAGACTTCACTGAAGAACAGACTTCTGAGAACTAAACACACTTATAGGAACCCTAAAGACTTCACTGAAGAACAAACTTCTGAGAACTAAACACACTTATAGGAACCCTTAAGACTTCACTGAAGAACAGACTTCTGAGAACTAAACACACTTATAGGAACCCTAAAGACTTCACTGAAGAACAGACTTCTGAGAACTAAACACACTTATAGGAACCCTTAAGACTTCAGTGAAGAACAGACTTCTGAGAACTAAACACACTTATAGGAACCCTAAAGACTTCAGTGAAGAACAGACTTCTGAGAACTAAACACACTTATAGGAACCCTAAAGACTTCAGTGAAGAACATACTTCTGAGAACTAAACACACTTATAGGAACCCTAAAGACTTCAGTGAAGAACAGACTTCTGAGAACTAAACACACTTATAGGAACCCTAAAGACTTCACTGAAGAACAGACTTCTGAGAACTAAACACACTTATAGGAACCCTAAAGACTTCACTGAAGAACAGACTTCTGAGAACTAAACACACTTATAGGAACCCTAAAGACTTCACTGAAGAACAGACTTCTGAGAACTAAACACACTTATAGGAACCCTAAAGACTTCACTGAAGAACAGACTTCTGAGAACTAAACACACTTATAGGAACCCTAAAGACTTCACTGAAGAACAGACTTCTGAGAACTAAACACACTTATAGGAGCCCTAAAGACTTCACTGAAGAACAGACTACTGAGAACTAAACACACTTATAGGAACCCTAAAGACTTCACTGAAGAACAGACTTCTGAGAACTAAACACACTTATAGGAACCCTAAAGACTTCACTGAAGAACAGACTTCTGAGAACTAAACACACTTATAGGAACCCTAAAGACTTCACTGAAGAACAGACTTCTGAGAACTAAACACACCTATAGGAACCCTAAAGACTTCACTGAAGAACAGACTTCTGAGAACTAAACACACTTATAGGAACCCTAAAGACTTCACTGAAGAACAGACTTCTGAGAACTAAACACACCTATAGGAACCCTAAAGACTTCACTGAAGAACAGACTTCTGAGAACTAAACACACCTATAGGAACCCTAAAGACTTCACTGAAGAACAGACTTCTGAGAACTAAACACACTTATAGGAACCCTAAAGACTTCACTGAAGAACAGACTTCTGAGAACTAAACACACCTATAGGAACCCTAAAGACTTCACTGAAGAACAGACTACTGAGAACTAAACACACTTATAGGAACCCTAAAGACTTCACTGAAGAACAGACTTCTGAGAACTAAACACACCTATAGGAACCCTAAAGACTTCACTGAAGAACAGACTTCTGAGAACTAAACACACTTATAGGAGCCCTAAAGACTTCACTGAAGAACAGACTTCTGAGAACTAAACACACTTATAGGAACCCTAAAGACTTCACTGAAGAACAGACTTCTGAGAACTAAACACACTTATAGGAACCCTAAAGACTTCACTGAAGAACAGACTTCTGAGAACTAAACACACTTATAGGAACCCTAAAGACTTCAGTGAAGAACAGACTTCTGAGAACTAAACACACTTATAGGAACCCTAAAGACTTCAGTGAAGAACAGACTTCTGAGAACTAAACACACTTATAGGAACCCTAAAGACTTCACTGAAGAACAGACTTCTGAGAACTAAACACACTTATAGGAACCCTAAAGACTTCAGTGAAGAAGAGACTTCTGAGAACTAAACACACTTATAGGAACCCTAAAGACTTCAGTGAAGAACAGACTTCTGAGAACTAAACACACTTATAGGAACCCTAAAGACTTCACTGAAGAACAGACTTCTGAGAACTAAACACACTTATAGGAACCCTAAAGACTTCACTGAAGAACAGACTTCTGAGAACTAAACACACTTATAGGAACCCTAAAGACTTCAGTGAAGAACAGACTTCTGAGAACTAAACACACTTATAGGAACCCTAAAGACTTCAGTGAAGAACAGACTTCTGAGAACTAAACACACTTATAGGAACCCTAAAGACTTCACTGAAGAACAGACTTCTGAGAACTAAACACACTTATAGGAACCCTAAAGACTTCAGTGAAGAACAGACTTCTGAGAACTAAACACACTTATAGGAACCCTAAAGACTTCAGTGAAGAACAGACTTCTGAGAAGTAAACACACTTATAGGAACCCTAAAGACTTCACTGAAGAACAGAACATAAAGTGTGTCATTTAGAACAAGGCCACACTAGCACTTGTGTTGAGTTTGTGAGTGTGTAATGACGTCACATGACCAGCAGGGAGCAGTAAAGATCTTATAAAAGCTGCAGGAACTTCTTTCAGTTCACTTTCTTCTGAATCACAATTATTCTTTCTTTCTTTCTTTCTTTCTTTCTGTCTTTGTTGTAGTGTTGTGTAGAAGAGGTGAAGCTTCACATCAGGTGGGGTTTATATTTTGATGTTAAATGATGGGATAAAATATATAATCACTGATGATTCCTGTTGAGATGAAACTCAGGGTCAGGTTTGGTCCGGTGGTTGGAGAGTTGGACTTGTTGGCAGGAGGTTGTGGGTTCGAATCCCATAGCCAGAAGACAATGACTTATGTGAATGAAGATTATTTAGAAATGTTCCCTTTTAAATCCGATGATCATCATTATAAGTCTGATTCTTTCAATATAAAGTTGTGTACGGACTCCTCGTCACGTTTCTGGAGGAATGAAAGTTTTGGCTCAGTTTGTCTTCATCATGTCGCTCTTTGGTTGTGCTCCGTCTGGCTTCAGTTAAAATCAGACGGAGTGTCTCGCAGCTGAAGCTCATTTACAGAGGGTTTTTGGCTTCTTGTGTTCTCTTCCATCAAGACCCGGTTCTGGTGCCAGACTGGCAACATGCGCTCAGTTCAACTAAAGGCCGGAGGCATCAGCTGGACCTGTGTTTGAGTAATAATGTCAAAGTGTGTGTGTGTGTGTGTGTGTGTGTGTGTGTGTGTGTGTGTGTGTGTGTGTGTGTGTGTGTGTGTGTGTGTGTGTGTGTGTGTGTGTGTGTGTGTGTGTGTGTGTGTGTGTGTGTGTTCTGCTCCTGGCTGCTTCAGAACATGTTGTGTTTAACTGCTGTACCACGGTCCCATTATACAGACATTACAGATGACATCATTCCACCATGTTATAGTGTGTGTTCCTCCACAAACATCTATCAATCTCATCAAGTCTAGATCTCAAACTATCCTCTGCAGAATACCAAGCTTTCCCTTTAACATCATATTTCTCATAAACTTTTTATACATAAAGTTTAAACTTTTAATGCAAATCCTTTTCATCAATATTTGAACCTGGCGTTACCCAGTCCTGGACCTGTTGAACCTCCAGAACCACACACACACACACACACACACACCACACACAGTTCAGTGCGGGGAGAACTCCAGGCCCAGTGACATATGCTTTACTTTTTTATTTCTTTTAGTCTTCTTCTTTATTTCTTCCTTTTCTTTAAGTTGTGACTTCGCCTACGTGGATCAAACAGGAAATGCTACAGACTGACTGTTATTTCTTCAGTATGAAATATTCAGAGTTTATTTATATAGATTTACTCCGGTTAACAGCTAAATGGAGTCTCAGGTTCAAAGGTCAAACTGTCACAGAATGAATGAATGCATGGAATGATTTTCTCAACATGTAACAGTTTGCAAACTTGAACTGTAGAGGCTTAAAGTGTGATGAGGATGTTCTGAAACATCTAACGGCGGTGAGCAGTTTCTTCACTGGTTTATTAATAAGGAATGGATTCAGATGTTCTTTAACATATGCTGATAGATATACAGTGGAATTTAAGAAATTGGGGTTGGATCAAAACAAGGTATTTGGTAGAAAGGGCTACGGAAAATAAATATTGGTGAATTTTGTTCCTTATAGGGATTAAGGGAATTTTGACAAATCAAATCAAATTACAGTTTTATGTATTTAATGGTGATATTTATTTAAATTCCACAGTTTCTAGAAAAACAAGCTCAATGTGTTTTATGTTCATTCTGTCTGACAACCCCAGAAGTTTTCTGACCTACTTTATGATAAATAAAAAGGTTGGATTTACAAAAGTTTAAACACCCCCTTGTAAAATCTGTAAACAATTTCAACAAATAAGACTTTTCATACCAAAGTATGTTATTTAGCTTTAAGTACGGTCCTGAGTGAGATATTTTAAGTAAAATATCTACATGTCTACATATCTTTGAATGTTTCAAATGTCCTACAGATGCTGAAAACTGAAGAATTTGACCTGAAGGATTTTTCTGAAGTTTCACTCCCGAGCCCCATCGGAGCACACGGAACATTCAAAGGTCATCCAGGTAACACACGAAAAGTGTTCAGAACCAAGAGTGCCCAAACATTTGCACAGGGACATTTTATGATTTCAGATAGATATTTTATTTAAATATCTCCCTCAGGACAGTACTTAATACAAAATAACATGATTTGGCATTAAAAGTCTTCTTTTTTGAAATAGTTCACATTTTCACCGATTCTACAAGGGGATGCTTAAACTGTGACAAACGACTGTATTATGTCTTTAAATGTCAAACATTTGTGTAGAAACATCACAGGCTGATAAAGACTAAAGTTCATGTGTTGAAAACACAACACACACTTTAGATATGAATGAAAGACTCATAAATTAGAGTTGATACGTTACTTTAAGACATTGATTTTCTTGTCCAGTTCTATTCAGGGCGTAATGTCCCAGTTTTAGATTATTTGGCACCCAACAAGACATGAGACTCACCGCCAAGATCCAGATGACCCACAGATGCCACTTGATATTGAACCTCATACAAACACCGTTTATAACCTTTAATCCACATCTGTGGTCATTTAATACAGTGAGATATTGTGAGTTAATTTACATCACAACTGAACCTCTAAATAACATGTCAAGAGTTGTGTGTTATAGTTTGTTTTCAGACATGAGATGACGCTCATAGAAACAGATTCCTTTCACAAATTGCTTGAGTCAGCAGGTCAATGACAGTCCATGAACTTGAGCTATAAATACATGATCTGTTTAGTTTGGATGTGTATTGGACCCGTAGGCCCTGATAAAGTTCATTCTATTATAGCGTAATAACTTCAGCATAAATGTAGTTTTCCTTTCACTTTACTTTAGATCAACAGTGAAGTGGGGATGAAACACCATCAGGTTTCACCTCGTACTCCACCCAGGCACAATGGAGGGTACTAATCACATTTAAATGACAGGAACAACTGGAGGGATGGTTGTTAAGTGTTGCCACAGAAATGTTGTTTGACATGCGATATGTCTCTGGGAACTTCCACAGTCAGCACGCTTCCTCATGCACACTTGGATGTAGATGTACTCAAGAGACTTTTTCAGGGAAACGTACATGACTCTTGCCTGAAGAAAACATCAAGAAAACTAGATCTAGATGAGAAGACGAGTCTAGAGAAATGGGAGGAATGCAGTCAAAGAATGTGACGGACGAGGAGGCGATGACGCCAGGAAGAAAGAGTGCAGGTCAGGATGAAAATCTTCCGACGGTTGAGCGGATCAGAAAACACACTGTCACGCATTTTGGCTTCAGGGTGCTCATCTTGGCTCGGCGTGGTATGGTGGATCTTCCAGAGGAATTATGGGACCTGATGGAACTGCAGAAGCTCAACCTGTCTCTGAACCTCTTGCGTTCCATTCCATCTTCTCTGGGTGTTCTACAAAATCTGGTAGTGTTAAACCTCTGGGGGAATCAGCTGAGCAGCTTGCCTCCTGAAATCGGCCGGCTCAGGAACTTAAAGGTTCTTTTCGCGTACCGCAACCATCTGAGTGATGTTCCTGAAGAACTGAGCTGTTGCACCAAACTAGAAGTGTTGAGTCTGGCCAACAACCAGCTGACGGGACTCCCGGCGTCTCTGTCGGCCCTCACCGGACTGAAGAAGCTCAACCTGAGCCACAATAAAATAACACATATCCCAGGATGTGTCTACACCATGAAGAATCTTGTGTTTCTGCAGCTGGCCTGCAACAGACTGGAGAACATTGCGGATCAGATTCAGGCTCTTGTTGAGTTAAAAATCCTCATCGTGGAGGGAAACTGCATCCACTCGCTTCCCAAAGTGATCTGCTGTCTGACCAAGCTGGTGTTGTTGAATGTGGATTTTAATGATATTCAGAACGTTCCTGCAGAGATGCACCAGCTCAGAGCTCTGGAGAGGTTAGCCTGCCACCCGCTGGATAAAGGTCTTCACATCCTGCACAATCCTCTCCTGAAGCCTATTAAAGACATTCTGGAAGGAGGTCTGCATGCCCTCTACAACTATCTTAAAGCGACATGAAACCTCGATGGATGGTTTACTGTCTCCGAGAGATTCTTCAACAATATAAGAATATTTATTCACTGAACCACAGTTTATGTGACTGACGAATGTGTAGGAAGCCTGAGAAAGATGAGAAATGTTTGATTGAATAGTAAGATCTCTGACTCTCGCTCATAAAAGTAGAACAAAAATGCATACACTGAAAAGGGGGTTGTTGAAATCGCTTCATTTGATCATGTGCATTGGTTTCACATGACTTTATTTATATTCACATTTATTCATTTGGCAAACGCTTTAATCCAAAGTATCTTACAGTATTATACAGTATACATATATCACTGTAGAGTAAACAGATGTAAGATGTCTTCAAGAACACTTCAGTTATTATCTGCTGACACTGGGATTCATACCAACAACCTTCTGATCACAAGACCAACTCTCTAACCACCAGAACACGAGTAACTGAAATTGTTTTAACATATTTTTCTTAATAACGTTTACTTAATAATAATGCTAAAACAACTTTATTTAGTTATGTGTAACCCATGTAAATGAACAAATAAGGGTAATTCCAACAACCCTTTATGGATGAATGAAGCTCTTTGGTGTTTGTGAAGTGCTAATGGAGAGGTGTGTTTTTAGATTTGACTTGTGTCAGACAGCGAATGTGCTGAGAGGGTCAGAGGTCAAAGATACATCACTTATGTGCAAATGTTTACAAGTGTGTGGCAGTATTGAGATTTGGGAGCATGTTCAACACTCAACACATGAAATCAAAAAGCCCCTTGAGAAAACACTTCAACCAAACATAAGACATTACACAGAGAGAGGTCAGTATTAAGTCTTCACGTCTATTCAACATCATCCGTTTCTTTAGTTTAAGTGATCCAGTTGCCAGAATGCTAGTTCATTTTATTCTTTTGCTCTTAAAAATTTTTTTTTAGATAATTTTAAGGTATAACAGTTGTTTTGAACTTAGACAACCACATGTCAACTTTATGCATATAAAAGATTTTATTTTAATAATTTATATTTCGCACATACATGGAATAAAGTCTTCAGGGTGTAGTGATCTTCTCTTTAAGATGTTGAATTTAATGTATTTAGTATTGTTTATATAATAAAATGATGTAAATGTATGAAGATGATATTAGTGAGTGTGTGAGTGAGATCTGTATAGTTTTGTTACTGTTGTGCTCCCCGGTCACCAGAGACCTGACAGTTCATGTTTGCTTTACAATAAACATTATTTTTTTAATAATATGTTTTATTTGTTTTACTTAAAACAACAAAATGAAATGTTAATATTAAAAACAAGGATAAATGAAGTACATGTTATAGGACAGAGCATGTTATATGTTGTCTGTTGTGTGATGTAAAGCACAAAATCCTGTTTATAGGGATTAAAGTGCTCTGTCAGCTTTTAAAGATCTCAGAGAGAATTAAGCCTCTTTTGTGTAAATCCGCACTGATACAAGAATCACATTTTATCCAGCAAATGAAGTTAATTTAAGCCACCCATGTTCATAATGCCATTTACTTTAAATGTACATTTATTTAAATGTAGGATGTTTGTTGAAGAACGCTGTTGCAAGTTATCTCTACATGAATAATGACAGATTGTGTTTGACATTTTAAAATCCTTCACTTAGAGTGTTATTGGTTGCATTAGTTGTTTGTGTTTATAACTTTCTTGACAGACAGACCATAATGTTAAGTTAGTTTGTTTATATTGAAGGTCAATGTTTTAACAGGCCCTCGGGATGAACATCACTACTGAAAATCTTATCAAGAACACTTAAAGATCATTAGTGAATGTCTTGAAAATAGAAATCAAATTTAAATTCTAATACGATTGCCTTTGACAGGACATTTATTTAAACACGTTGAACTTTGTGACAGATTGGCCTATCCAAAAACCATTCACACGAAGCTCCAAAATCCAGCCAATTAAACCTGGCATGGAATAAATGCCACCATTAGCACCAATCCTTTACTTTACACAGATTTATTTGTATGTCCTGACAGGAAGAAACGATGAAGTGATTAAATCAGTGCTGTGAAACCCACGATTCAGTCAGTCATGAATTCACAGCCTACAGTTATTAAAACATATTGCTCATCACTCAATACTGACAAGAATGACAATTTAAACTTTCATATGAAATACATCAAGAGAATAGAATAAATCACACACGTCTAAAACAAGACCTAAGTCATATCTTCTCTACAGCTTTTTAATGAATTACAAGGATCTGATCGAAGCTTTTTATGCACTCTTTGTGAGTGGACCTGATATAAATACAGCTTTATACACGTAAATGTATTGAGAGTATTTATCTAAATGGTGATGTTTTTGATCTGAAAGATGTTTAAGAAGCAGAAAGTGCTTTTGTTACCATGCAGAATATATTCTGCTCCTGTCTTCCTCTCTTGATGTTTTGGGACGGTATACCTCATGAATTCACCTCACAGCGCAGACGTGCTGAAACCCGTCCAGCGAGTCAGGGGATTTCAGACACATGGGTGAGTATCAAACACATCACAACCTCAAACCCCACGTGTAAATAAAACCTGCTTCAAGTCGGGACACATTCTGCGGCAGAGCTTTACGTCCTTCTCTTATCGTACCGACCGGTTCAAGGTGAGCCGGACAAACGCTGGAATTATTGTGTTTGCCTGAAACACATTACACCACAGAAGAGCGCCGTCCATCAAACTGCTGTGTGTAACCGTAGTAACCGAGATGTAGAATGAATTTCACCTTCAGATATGAATATGTGTTGGTCAGTGACACGTGCACTAGAGTGAATGTGTGTGTTTGTAGATAACAGTTACCTTCAGCTGCCCTTAATAGAGTCCTCTTCGAGCAGATTCTGGAGGTGTTTGTTTATGTGAATCGCTGACCCTCTCTTGGGTTAATGCCTTCAGATGGGGCACTTATCTAAAGGAACGAGATGCTCTTGGCTCACACCAATTTCATTTTCCTTTTCTCCTTCATCCGGGATGCTGATTAAACTACTTTGTCTCTGTCAGCCTCATTCTAGATGTGGGATGCGGTGGAATCTGTTTGCCTTTGTTCCTCGCTGGAATTTGAGGATCATTGTAGTAGTTCTGCAAAACGTCCATGTGTGGAAGTCAAGTGTGTCTTTTCTGTGTGAGCAAATGTAAGCCAAGTATCATGAGGGTTTCCAAACAGGTTCAGCCCATGTTTCCTGCCCCATTTACTTGGAGCCCCTGCCCAAAACAAACAAACAAACAAACAAACAAGCAAACAAACAAACAAACAAACAAACAAACAAGCAAACAAACAAACAAACAAACAAACAAACAAACAAACAAACAAGCAAACAAACAAACAAACAAACAAACAAGCAAACAAACAAACAAACAAACAAACAAACAAACAAACAAACAAACAAACAAGCAAACAAACAAGCAAACAAACAAACAAACAAACAAACAAACAAACAAACAAACAAACAAACAAACAAACAAGCAAGCAAACAAACAATCCCTCTTTCATTTACCTCAACACTGATTAAATGAGGATGAGACATGTCTTGTAGAAATACTAATACTGATAACAGTCACAGGCCTAACACACATGAGATAAAGAATTCTGCTGCCCTCTGCTGCTTGTGTTACACACTCATGATGACCACAACACACGCACACACGCACGCACGCGCACGTGAACGCTCACCCACACACACACCCACACACACACACACACACACACACACACACACACACACACACACACACACACTGATCACACACACATCTGAGATACACACATACATCTGAGAGCGCACACACACACACACACACACACACACACACACACACACACACACACACACACACACACACACACACACACACACACACACACACACACACAACTTTTGTGCATAGTCCTACACATTGGGTACACAACTAGTACACAACTTTGTACAGTATTTTTTTTTACTGTATGAAAGTTTACTCTTAGCATACCATCAGTAAAGTAGTAGTTTACTCATTATACTGCAAGTACACTTGTAAGTTGTCTTTAAAGGAGGTGTACCAATACATTACATTCAATATCAGTCTTTTTGGCAGGGAAGATTTTATTTGAATGAAATGAATCTAGGCAAATATTTAAGGTTTGAACAAAGCCATGTTCAGCAACTGATCAGTGTAGACGTTTCTTTTCACAGTTTTGAAAACGAGATCTTTTTCATCAGAGAATATATAACACAAGAGAAGCTTTATGAACGACACATATTGATTTCTCATGAGCCTCTTCTCTGCTTGCCTTTAGTTCTGTTGATTGACATGTTTAAGATCAATAACATATCCTCATTTGCAGATTAACAACTGATGATATGAAAAGATTTATACAGTCTTTCACATTCTGTAAACGGAGATACACAAATGAAGCACATGTGTTATATGTTTGAACATTGAGACTGTATTGATTCTATATTGCTAAAAGATGAATAACATGGAACAGGTCATTATTGAAGTAAATCAATGTCTTTTATTTCTCTGATGAATACAGGAGATGTTGTGATGTGCTGTTAAAGACATGACTCAAATCAATATCATGCTGTAAATGCTCTGATAAAACATCATGAAGATGTGCTGTGACCTTCTCTCTCCTGTTTCCTGCAGGTATCATGTCAGTGTTCACGTGGAACATGGAGAAGGTCTGTGCGTCTCCCCCGCAGCGCAGAAAATCTCCCAGACGAACACTGGCAGCTCGTATCATTTGTTATCACTGTTTACTGTTTTCATCAAAGTATTTACTTGAAACAGTAGTGCCTTTTAATAACCATAAGAATAGCAAGAGTATGGTACAACTGAACAAAATATTGACAGTGTCTATGTGTCATAGGTATGAGTATCAAGAAGTATGTTGTGTTTAAGATATACAACTAAAAGATTCTTTAAGCCGAAGAGAGAGAAACACATCATCCACACAGGTCACTGATGCTGACTTTCTGGACTTTGTGACTTGTTTGACCTTGTTGCTGTAAGGAAAATGAAAATGTCTCATCACCCCAGTCTGATAATCTAATTCAGCATTGCCTTTCACTCCAAACATCTTCACTAATGGCAACAAACGGATGTTTTAGAGGAATGGACTGAGGTTAGATTTCTAGTAACATTGCCGGGGTCTTGACATGAAGAATAAAGATGAAATTCAATTACTGTGCCGCAGTCCTCCTGCCAGCATGTCAGCCTTAAATTGAATAAGCTTGTTTTGTAGAAAACTTTTCCAAATCCTTCTCAGAGACCCGTGCGGTGAACGGC